>PVLD010002095.1:0-96261 GCA_004027595.1 Dinomys branickii
TACAAAGCAACTGTAATAAAATCAACCTGGTACTGGCTAAAAAACAGACCTGAGGATCAATGGAACAGACTGGAAGATGCAACCACAACGAAAAACCCACTCAGCTACCTAATATTTGACAAAGGGGTCAACCAAACCCACTGGAAAAAAGAAGGCCTGTTTAATAAATGGTGCTGGAAAAGCTGGCTTGCCTCTTGCCTAAAACTGAAAATAGACCCCAGTCTATCACCATGCAGAGAATGCTTTTTTCTACAAGACTTCTATAGTATTTCTGAAGCCCGTTTTTGCAAATGTCAATTTGGATGATGTGAAAGAATGGCTGTTTTGAAGGACTCGAATGAAACTGTAAAATGGCAAGAGCTTTTGGAAAAATGAGTCAATGGAAACCTTCAGGTCAGAAATTCTACCTCTTGGAATCTGTCTTACAAATTTAAAAAATCCATACAACCAAAAATATAAAAGTTGTCAATAGTTATTAGGAAAAAATCCTAAATTACTTTTACATATTAGATTGGCTTACTGTAGTTATACAAATGACTGTTTTCCTTGATAAACACCATGTGTTCTGTAAAATCTAGAGTCTTATTTTTATTGGGTCCTTCTTTGTGAAATACCAGAACACTGTCTGGTAGAAGAGGTGTTTATGAAATATCAATTGAATGGATGTATGTGTTTTAATATATTTACTTAATTATATTGTGACCTTATTAAAAAAATCAAGAGGTCTTCTAAAATTAATGAAATATAATGCTACCTAAAATTTATTAAATACTTTTTGGTGGGCATTCTGCAAAATAACACACACACACACACACACACACACACACAATCTCATTTCCCCATTGACCCATCTAAAGTCACCATTTTACACTTGAAAAAAGTAATCTAAGAAGGATTAACTTGATCAATGTCAAAAAATGATCAGTCTCAAAGTTAGGCCTTAGTCACATCTGTTTGACTCCAAAGCGGATGATTTCATTAAATGAAAATCAGAGACAGTGAGAAAGACAAGCAAAAGCGAGGTAAGTGTGAGAAGAAAAAGTCAGCTGATCAGAGGAATGAGATTTCCAGCACTGGTAACAAAACATCTTGAAGAATCTGGCACACACAAGGTTCTATGTCAGAACTCCATGCCAATGTTGCTAAATAAACCTAAGAATAAATCAATTGCTGTTTGATACAGCAACACTTTCATCTTCCCTACATTTATACAGAAGACTCGGTTATTGTGGTAGACTCATTGTGTTTCTCATATTATCTAAAACTTTCCTTTATTTTGTCTAGGGGTAGACACAGTGATAGAATAGCTTTTGACATCTTATTTCCAGATTGCCAAGGTAGAAACAGGAGCTCTAATAAAGCCGGAAAAAGAATATCTTATGACTATTAACCATTACATTTCTGTCTAAAAGTATATCCTAAAAATCAGCTATTTGAAGCTGATAAATTCCAGACATCCTCCTATGCAAAAACTGGCAATGCTTTTAGAGGAGAAAATATTCCTAAGAAGAGTTGACAGATATAAATTCCTTATAAAGACCAGGGACAGCCACGATCAGATTGTGTTACCTACTAATGTTTTATATTTAGATAGCTATTCTATCTGAATAATGAATAAGACGAAGAAAAATTCTCTAGAACTTGTAGTTGTTAATCATTTTCTTCTAACATATTCTCAGTTATTCAGGGAAGTATTTAGGAACTGACTATTATTAATTTGCTTATATGATGGCTGAAGCAGCATGGATTCCGCATGATATAGTTTTGCTTTAACTACCACAAGGTGATCGGGAGATGTATGAGGCAATTTTAGGTGACTCTCCCCCAAATTGGTTAGGAGGGAGGTGCATCACTTTCTTATTTTCATAAGAATTGATCATGAAGAGCTGATGTTGCATTTGACTCTCATAACATATGCTTTTTAGAAAATAAATAAAAACTTGACAATCTGCTTACTAGATAAGATAGTGGCTGACCTGATGCAACAATAAAAATTGATCCTGGTCATTCTGTCAAGCATTAAATAGTTTGCAGATCTTTCTGCTGAGTTGCAAGAAAAAAAAAGTTTGGTTTTATATTAAATTTTGCCTTGGGGCATTATTACTTTGAAAGTAATCCAAATATTTTGTTTATATTGGAAAGGTTCAGTGAGACGTAGTTAACTGTGAATAGAATTCAAAACAATAACTCTGGAAAAGAACTATTCCCTTTGGTCAGAGGCTATTGTGTCAGTGGTTATGCAGAGTCAATCAAAAAGAAGAAAGGGAGACAGAGCAAGAACACAGCCATGAGAATGGAGTTGTCAAGCTGATTGACTGGGGAGCAACACAAAGTTTGACATGTTCTGTGTGATAGGAGATCTAGTCTTGAGTGGCTGGCAAAAGCTAAGTGCAACAAAAATCTTACGGGTGTGTCATGATTGAGAAATGCAGGAAACAAAATACCTTCTGCATAACACTGAAAAGAATCACAAACGAACTTATTTCTCTAATGGCATTGTTCCACACTGCTGAGAGCTGAAGAAAATATTAAGATTAATTTCAGAGCTTCGTACACGCTGGTTCTTTTCTTTTTGACAGCTTTGTTAAACAAGTGGCTTGTCAAATCCCCAAGCTTCTGCTTTCCTCCAAAAATGTGGGGACTTGGTGAATCACTTGATCTTTAGGAAAAAATATTTTATTAGTTGGAACATTAGAATGTTTGTTCCTGTTGGTGTGAAGAAGACTCAGACCAGTAGAAACAGTGTCATTTATTTGCCCTGACCTTTATTTATGTTGCTAATTATTGCTGAGTTCCCGGCATCCTGGCTCCAGCTGGCTTTTCTAATATTACCGACACAGAAAACATTAGACACCTTGCTAGTTGGAAATAGGGCTGCCCCTGGAAATTAGTTACCAACAAATTTCAGTAGACTGCTATTTCTCTATAGCTGGTGTTTTTCTTGTCCCCACTTCTTATCATAAGTAGTCAATCATTCTTTATTTTTATTTGGCCTACATAGTGTTTTTTATTAACTGATGTCTTCACAATTTAATTAAAATGGGTTGTTTACCACCTTATCTTTCATGTTCTCTGCCTCCTGATGGGTTTCTTCGCTATGTCATGAATGTTTTCCCTCTTACCTTCAAAAGATTGGTCTAATCTTCTCAATTGCATATCATATAATCTCCATTTGGTGTATTCTGTTCTCCTGACCCACTTACTATTTCCCTCCTTTTGAACTCCTTATATGAATTTACAGTTTTGGTTTTGAGTTACCTTTCATATATAGAATATAAATCTTCTGTCCTTTTAATCTCATTTATTTGTTTAAGATACCACTTGAAAATACTTATGATATATTTCCTATTTGTCTTCTTTTGGGGGGGGTCAACACTTCATTATCTTTATAAAATAACTTTAGGGAACATTTACAACCCCTCTTTTCAAGGTATTGTTCAGTGTATTGTTTACTTTGTAAAGAACTTCTCAAGAAAACGTACTTGCTACTGTATTATTACTCCTAGATGTCCATGTGATACCAAACATGCCAATCCAGGTTTCAGTCAACCCCACAAAAAAGAAGCTAAAAAAACAAATCTCTATAGTTTACCTTTACTGCTGAACAAATTGTAGCTGCAAATTTAAAAACATTACTTTGGCAAAGGGAGAAGTTCAGAAATAATATTTCAGCATTCCAATGTATTTTTATTCATTTTTAAAATACCATATTTGCTCAAATGCATTACTTGCATTTATTTTCTGGCAGGACAATCAGCTTCATACTGACAATTATTTTAGTATTTTGAGGAAATATAATTATTTATCATAGGCATATATTACTTTTTACTGTGGTTACCTATTTAAATAAAACTATACTCTATTTCCAATCTGTTATCAGTTAACTTGCACTCCATAAGGACTGGACTGGACTGGACTCCATAAGGAATGTTCTATGTACACTATCTCTTAGAGGCAGGGTGGTGTTTGTTCAAGCTTGTGGGAATCGGAAATGCCTGTCTTTGTGAGTAGTTTTGTCATCTTCTGCAAAATATTTGTTCTTTCTGTTCTTAGTTTCTCATTTTATAAAATAATATCAGATGAAATAACTTCAAAGTTCTTGTGAGCTCTAAAATTTTGATTACCAGAGAAATCTATCCTCATTTTGAGAGAATCCAGGTTAAAAAAAACAACATTCTGCGGAGTCACAATCACCTCTATGTTGAAATATGCACAAGACATTCATGGTAGATGAAAGCATAGTGGAAGCCAGAAGGGTCATAGGCATAACGTTCTCTGTTTTGTAGCTTGGCCTTTGAAATTAGAACTTTACACTAGATTGATAAATATGGTTGTTCTACTCTTGGCCTTTCAGACAAGAGTTTTTGATTTTCAACAATATAGACTTCAAGGTTTATAGTTTAAAACTATGATTACCAAAATAAAGTTAGTAAATCATTTCCTGTGTCTTTACTCTGAAAATTCGGGTAGGTTGCTCTTGATTAGAAATGGAGATAAAATTAATTGCCTGATTTTGACAGGCATTTTCCAAAGTTTAGGAGATCTTATTAGTTAGTCCCAACCCTGTCTGTGAGAGACAATTTGCTTTTATCTCCTTCCCCCGTCTTCCTTACTCTTTAAGGTTTGGATCAGCTGCTGTGGATGGGCCAGAGAATAGTGAGGCCAGAGGAACTGGTGTGTTTCCTTCTACAGGGTCCTTATTGTTTTTAGCTTGGCTTATGTTCTAATAATAAGCAGAGAGTCAGCATTTCACATCCCAAGTACATGAACTTCTGGCTTTGCTTTCACTCAGGCAAAAAGCAACTCTGGGCCCAGTGTCTTCTGCAGGAGGTAAGTGTCCTTATAATTTTTATCACATGGCCTGCCCTGCCACCCCTCCTGCTATAGTATCTAGTGATTAGTAAATGCACAGATATGAAGGGAGCCTGCCAGGGCCCTGAATTGAAATTTCAGAACACCGTATCATGCTGAAAGCAGTCTAATAAAAACAGGTATTCAGGCTTGATGCAATAAGAGAAATTGAACACCATGAAGACTAGAACAAGGATCTGTAGCTGGATGCCTCAGCAGTCAGCTTTGGTATGTGAGAATGTAAAAGAGGGTGGTACACCTTTTGCTTTGAATGTTTCACCAATTGATTCCCCTGGCTGCCTTCCCAGAGTCTATGAGCATCAGAGTCTCCTAATGAAGGCTTCATCGCATTCTTTTGAACTGATTCCTGCCAATATCAAAGAAGCACAGCAGAAACAAAAACACTGCTGTGATGTTAGAAATCACGATTGTTAACTTTGAAAAGTAATCTTGGTATGTAGGTTAGAACAGTATCTGTGTGGTTCAAGTAGTAGGTGGATGAATTCACTAGAAGGCTCTCTAACAAACAAAGTGGATGCAAAAGAATATTGCTCTTTCTCTGGATACACCTTTAGAAAAAAAAGAAGTCTAATATTTTGAGGTAGTGTTAAATATTTTAAAGGATTTACTTCTTACTGGGATCTTTACTTTGGAAGAGAAATGCAAAGAAGTGAAAAGGAGAAATTTTTAATGTATTCTTTTAAATAGAGTTGGAATACATATACAAAATGTAAAGAAAAATGGTAGCCATTCTTACAAGCTTGTGCCACTTGGTGGAAAATGTTAGAGATATGGAGCAATCTCACTTTACGATTTGTAACATCTGCTAATCAATACTCTATTTTAATAACAGAAGAGTTCTGACACTGAACATCCCATTTCTGGATTTAAAGGGGCCTTAAGAAGCTGCAAATGGCTTCTTAGAATGTATTCTTTTTCTTGATTTCTCCCTTAGAGGCAAATTGTTGATATTATTGGTAACTGCCTTTCCCACTTTGAAGACTTCCTCTGATCTATTTTGGTGTCCATAACTCAGTTATTTATCATATGCATCACTCACTGAAACAGTCACTGTACTTGATGCTTTTTAGATTTATCATGTGCATTGATTTCTTGCTGTGGATTTCTAGTTCTAATCTGAGTGAGCCAGATAACTACCTTGTAACTCATTCCTTCCACTGTTACACACTACAGCAGGCCACCAAAATAACTTTATGATGAGCTGAAAGGAAGGACAGGTTGGTGCCTAGTAAAGCACATGGTTTTACTCTTAGGGTGAGTGGACAGTGTTTGTCCTCTGCCTTATGCTCTGAATACAACTGTCCTTTTTAGAAAAATTTGTGTAATAAAACACTGTGGCATTTAGTCTAAGTCAAAATTCCTTATGATGATCTATTAACTACTTCTCTATTACACTCAGACCTTTCATTCTTTAATGACAAAGATTGTGCCTCTCTCTCATTCTTTTTTATCTCAAGTCCCAAATACCCACCCTGGCATATCATGGACTTTCCATAAATGCTTTTTAAATACATGGATCAGTAGAGTAAATGCACATGTGGGTCTCTAAAATAACCCCAATGAAACCTGCAAATGGAAAACTTGTTTCAGTTGACTGTTCCTTCTCTTTCCCTTACACCTGTGTTTATATTAAGATTCACATCATCATAAAACCAGGGTGTGAATCACTATATTCAACAAGATTACAGAAATGGATCTATTTTGAAAATAAAGCAAAAAATTGGGACAGAAAAGCTTTCTTAGCTATGTGTCTTGCTATTTGGAAAGAAAATAACTTTGCTATTATTGGAGACATATTAATGTTTGCAGTTGTCCTGATTATTCTAATGCAAACCAAATGGCATTTAATTTGGAAGAAATTGCTTTGGACGTGCAATCTAAAGAGGCGAGAAATGGAACAGACTTTCTCTATGCAGTGTTTGGGATGTGGTTAAATTATTTTAGGATGTTCCACAGTGTAGTGCAAATTCAAATCCTGTGGGCAAAGCTAAACAAGCAATGCTAGGCAGCTTACCCACTTAATCTTTTGGTGTTCAGTCTGTTGGGTCTGGGCTGTGAAATGGCTCCTGTGGCTTCCATGTGGAAAATGAGAATGTTCTGTAACAGCTGATGTGGGAATAAAGAAGTACATATGAGGAAACTCTTACAAGCTCTTAATATTAACTGCACTAAGTAAGT
This sequence comes from Dinomys branickii, assembly GCA_004027595.1. NCBI lineage: Eukaryota > Metazoa > Chordata > Mammalia > Rodentia > Dinomyidae > Dinomys > Dinomys branickii. Next base: position 7,051 of record PVLD010002095.1, read on the forward strand.
GTAACTAACTGCATTAAGTTATTGATTTATCAGGGCTTGACCAAATACTATTTCCTTTTGTCCATTTTGAGGACAAGGACAAAAAGTACAAGAAAGTTAAATGAGCCAATTGTTAACTGGGTTACAAATGAATGGGCTGATTATTCTTCTAGCTGTCTCAAGAGAATTCCAAGGGGCTATTTATAATGGCTGGAAAATTGGCTAAAGATGTCTTGATCTTAATCATTTAGCCATTACTTTATCAATAAATAATTTTTTCTATGAGTTTTGTGTAAGTCTACCTAACAAATGAAGCATAAGACTATTTAAACTTAAACCCGGGTTTTAAGGAGGTGCTTTATTTCATTGAATTCTCCTCTTTAAAATAGTCCTAAATTACTTTAACTCTAGTTTATAATCACAGAAAAGAAGCACAGTCTGTTTTAGATGGTTAAATGAAACAAACGATTAACTGTTACATAAACAGTTGATAGGTATTGAGGGATGAAGTTTAACATGGTATATTGAAGATGTGAAAATGACACATGGGTTTCAGTCACATTTGGGAGGATTCCAGAGTCTATTAAAATTGACAGTGTAACTAACTATTTACTTAGAGGAAATGAGAGGGATCTTCTTAGGGTCTTCTCTGTGACTGCTGGACTCAGAAACAGCAGAATCCACTCTCTCCATTTGGTGATTAGACTTTTGGACCATTTTAAAGGGTGCAGAGGGGCTTTTTCTCCAAAATTTTAAGGCTTTTAAACACAAATCCCCATTGTGAGCTTCAGCGCACTTGAATCCTGATTACCTTTTCAATCCCTAATTACCCAGGAATCAGGTTATAGACAAGCACCGCTAACAGCAACACACCAGAAAGCAGTGTATGTTATTTCCTGCCTGAAGAATGAGCTCTGGCTTGGTTGTGGTCATTGCAAACAGCAATTATTGTATGTGTCAGGAAAGCCCACTCCAAAATAACAAGCAGAACAAAAATCACACAAAATAAGCATATCTCTCTGACCTTGGGCACATTTAGAAAAAGCTGTTTTCTGACCAGCAGATGCTAAATTTACTTGTAATGAACATTTGTGAACCACATCTTTGAATGGCTGTGCTTATTGTATCTTGTAGCTTTGTACAATCCCATAAAAACATAGATATTCCCATCATATAGTTTTTTTCTATTAATCGTACTGAACAAATTTGCCAATTTGTTGTTGATAAGACGAAGGTCATAATTTTGTATGAAATTCCCAGAATATAGGTGTTCAATTATAATTTGTCAGTTGATCCAAGGTAAAAGTGTTTGTGTTTCTAATCCCAAACTCAGACTATCCTTGAAATGATCACACAATAAAATACTATGCTTTTACACTATATCTTAGCAGTTGTAATGAGAGAAGAAATTTTCTTTCCTAGAAGAAAATTAAAACTAAAAATAACCTATGTTTCCTGTTTTATCATTATGGAATATTTATATTTTTATGTTAAAATGTAATAATCTCTCATAAAAACATACATTTTTCAGCTTATGATAGTTGCACTTTAGTTTTTCTTATCTGTTCCTACTGTGCTTCATGTAGTGTTCACCCGATTTTACCTCATTTAAACATAGAGACACTGAATGTACATTGCAAAGGTCTAGTGGATTTCAGATTAATTAAATAGATCATAAATCCGTCAAATGTACTGAAAATTTTGAAGGACTAGTCAATGGGAGGATGGAATTATTATCCATTTAACTATTTGAAGGAATATTCGATATTCATACCATTGGGTGATGAAGTCCCCATTTATGGGGTAAGAGGTTGCTTATTTTATCAATCAAAACAATGACTAAAGCAAGTTTGTTTACTTTGTCTGCCGGTTCTGCCTCAGTAGCACGCAAATTTACTGTTACATCTAGCAGAGAATAGAAAGCAAAACAAAGATTTTTACCCTAGTTTCCCAATTACTTCCTAAGTCAAAATCACTGGGGAAACATCATTTTGGGCTGCAAGGTTCTTCTCTCCTCATTCTGTCCCGCCACACTCCTTGCAGTCTGTGACCAAAGCCACTGCAAGAAAACTCACGTCAAAGTCAGTGCTGAGACCCATAATTCCGAATCTAGTGGTCTTAATCAGGTTTGCTTTCTGATTCTTTCATGACTAGGCTTCTGGGAAACCATGCTTTTCTGCATTCCTCTTGCGTCTCTGCTGATTTGTCTCAGCCTCTGTCCCTGATTCCTCTTTGTGATCTTGACTCCTCAGAGCTCTTAGAGCTCCATGTTCCTATAGTTCCTTTTCAGTACTTATATTTTTATTGAACTCATCAAGTTCCATGGGGTTAAATACTCCCAATACACTCGGGACACTTAAATATTTTACTTAGACTTTATGCTTCTAGGATGTACTGATTCATACATTCAACTCCATACTTGATATCTTCTCACATCTATGCAGGATCTCCAACTTTGTGTGAAATTCCAATCTTCTGTCACACACCCGTTCTCTCAGTAGACATCCCACTCTGATTAGTTCTGTCTTCTAGTAACTGATGCCAACACTCATGAATTCATTTTGCTCTTGACTTAAGGTCTCACGTCACACTTCCAGCATATCTATGAACATTGCTAGCACAACTCAAAAATTCAGGATCTTATCTTTTCCCCTCATCTCAATGGTTATCATCCTGGGCAACACCACCATGATCACTTTGCCTGGGTCACAGTCATGGGCTGTTCACCCACCTCCCTGCTTGTTTCTTTGCCTCCTTCCTAAATTGAGCTCTCTTTTAGGAACAGACCTTGAAAGAATACAGTAGTCCATTTGGGAGGTGCTGCTGGAAGGACGAAGACAGAGATGAGAAAGGAAGAAGAGAAGAAAGCACATGTTTATTGTTGAGCAAGTTATGTTAGGCAACTGAGGTTTGATTTTTATCATGAACCCTGAGAGCTATACAAGTGGAACCATTGTCTGTTCAGGGAGCCAAGATCTACAGTATCATTTTGGGAACGAAGTACATAATGAAATTGAGATCTTTTATAAAAAATGGTTAAAAATTTCAAGAATGTAAAAGCAGAGCATGAAACGAGGGCACATCTGAGCACAGGGGCTATGTGACTGCACAGGGCCACTGGCCTGTGAAGGCGCAGGTGCTGGCAGTTGGAATGTTCTGAAATAGAGTACATGGGAACAGCATCTGGCTGTATAGTGGGATGCTATCAGAGTCTGCACAGTCCATCCAAAGGGACAATTAAATTCGAAGCTTAAGTCTGATTACTTCTCTTAACTGGATGCCCAGAAATGGAATTATCAGAAATGAATATATTTGTGTCTCAGCACCTGTGCCAATTTTTTTTCATGAAGAACACTCAAATATTCCTCACAGTAGCTCTGTTAAATGAGACCCTTACAGCATTATTTTTATTTATTCACATAAAGATATAAAATGGCATTTCAGTGTTACCTCTACTGTACATTGTTTTTTGCTAAAAATAACATGGAAAAATAATTTGCATATATTTTTAACTATTTATATTTTGCATCTATAATTCGTGGATATATGCTAAGAAACCATGAAGGTAAGAATAATTTTGACAGAAAGAACATTTTTGGAGTTCCAGTCTTCTATTTTAAAACTTGCAATAAAGCTACAGTAATCAAACAGTGTGGCATTGTTACAAAGATGGCATTTGTAGGAAGGATGAGAACACAGAGATGGATCCACAATACATTTTGGAAAAAGTACCAAGGCAGCATAATTGGAAATGATGATCTTTTCAATATATACTGTTGGAACAATTGGAAAGCTATCCATATGGAAAGCATAAATAAGAAAGAAATCTTTACCCTTACTTAAGCCATAAAAAATATTAACTAGAAAAAAGGGTCATAGTTAAAAGAAAATAAAAAACTATAAAATTTCCAGAAAAAAAGCTAAAAAAAATTTAGAGAAAGCCAAGGTTTCTGAGTAGAAGATAGAATTTATAAAAGCAAAATAAAACAGCTGGGCTTTGTGAAAAGTAATAAATATACTTTTAATATTGAAAAAACAAGCTCAACAAGTTTCAGGCAAAGTGTATATCTGATAAAGGACTTTACCTGTTGTGAATAGGTTACAATTTGGTAATGTAAAGCAGAATACATAAATGTTAACATGTAGAATATATGAAAAATACATTAATTAAAATATGGATTGCAACTAAGTAAAAGAAATTATTCTGAACACCATTAGCTGTTAGAAAATTTCAAATTAAAAACCACAATTAGATTCCACTGCACACCTACTATCATATCTCAAACTAAAAAGACAAGTGTTGAAAAAGATATGTAATAAATGGAATTTGCAAATAATAGCAATGGGAAAGTAAAGAAAGTACCATTATTTTAGCAAATATTGTGATGTTTGCTTATAAAGCTACATATATCATTGTCAGATGAGCTGAAGGTTCCATCCTTATATATTTATTCAAGACAAATAGAAACTCTCAAGTATACACATACTTGAACTTGAATGTTTGAAGAAACTTCTTAACAATATCCTTTCTTCCCCACAATAAAACACTGTAAGCAATGAAATCTGTATAATAGTCTTGGAAGTATGGCCGTTTTCTGTATTGGTTCTGCCTACCCAAGAATGGGGATATATTTTCATTTTCTGATATCTTCCTTGATCACATTCCTCAGAGTATGTAGTTTTCAATGTAAAGGTCTTTTAGTTCCTTTATTGGATTGATTTCTAAATATTTCATTTTTCTTGATGCTAGGAAAGGTGTGGTTTCCCTGATTTCTCTGTCTGTGAGTTTGTCATTTGTGTACAGGAATTCTATTAATTTTTGAGTGTTGACTTTGTATTCTGCTATGCTACTAAATTTGGTTACTAAATCTGGGAGTCTTTTAGTGAAGATTTTGGGATATTCCATGTAAAGAATCATGTCATCTGCAAAGAATGATAATATAACCTCTTCCTTTCCTACCCATATTCTTTTTATTTCTTTTCTTTTTTTTTTTTTTTGTCTAATTACTCTGGCTAATGTTTCTAGAACTATATTAAATAAGAGTAGTGATAGCTGGCTTCTTTGTTTTGTTCCCCAGTTTACAGTGAAAGCTTTCAGTTTCTGATCATTTAGTATGATGGCTATTGGTTTGTCACAGATGGCTTTTAACAGATTGAGATACTTTCTATTTGAATTTTCTTTGGGATTTTTATCTTGAATGGGTGCTGGATTTTGTCAAGTGCTTTTCCTGCATCCATTGAGATGATCATGTGATTTTTGCCTTTGGTTTTGTTTATATGGTATATTACATTTGTTGATTTGTATATGTTGAAATATCCCTGCATTCTTAGGATGAATCCTACTTGGTCATTTGGTGTATTATCTTGCTGATTTTCCGCAGTCTGCTTGCCAGTATCTTATTGAAAATTTTTACATCTATGTTCATTGGGGAGATTGGCCTGTAGTTCTTGTTTTTGGTTGGGTCCTTCTCTGGTTTTGGTGTCAGGGTAATGTTTTCTTATAGGAGTGACTTTGGGAGTATTGCTTTCCTTAAAAACTGTAAGGAATAATGGCATTAGAAGTTCTCTAAAGTTCTGTAAAATTCAACAGTGAAGCTATGAGGACCTGGACTTTTCTTTGTAGATAGTTGTTTTTTATTATTATTACTTCTTCAATTTCATTGACTGACACTGGATTGTTTAGAATTTTCATCTTCTGGATTTAACTTTCTAATTCATGTCTTTAGAACTCTGTCAATGAGTTCCAGTGGTGCAACTAGTTAGTGCGTGATACTTATACAGACATCTGACCATTGCCCCTGAATTCTCTGTCTTATTTGAGTGCAGGTTTTAAAACAGGTACTGATGTCTGGATGTCTGTATTTATACTTTATTAAATATAATGAGTAATCTACAAATGACATCAGTTGTATGGAAAGGTATGAGTAGCTTACTCTACCATTCTACATGAGACATGCATCTATGGATTTTAGTATTAGAGGTGGTTTTAGAATAAATTTCTTAATAATACCTAGGACAGCTGTGTTTTGTCTTGTTATTATCCATATGAGATTTATAAATTTTGTTGAATTTTCTCATAAGTTTTTGTTGAATTTTATTATATTTCACAAATGCTTATTAAAACTATGTAGAATCTTTCTTGGTTTTCTATATTTTTTACCTCAAGATAGTTCTAAGTAATTTATTTGTTGTTACCCTTTATAACATTCTTTTATATAAAAATAGTAAACACTTTTATTTCTTTTCAGCATAAGTCTCTTTTTTTTCTGTTTCAATCCTTGCTACATTGGATAGAACATTCACAAGCTGATCCTTTTTTTGTGTGTGTGGTACCAGGGATTGAACTCAGGACCTCACACTTGCCAGGCAGGCTCTTATGCCACCGAGCCATATCCCCAGCCCCATAAATCCCAGAAGTTGGTCTTAATCTCGATTTTAATAAAATTACTTTAATTAGTTGCCATTTGAAGCAAATGTTAGGAAATGGGTGTGAGTTAATATGTAATGTCACCTTAGTAATGAGCTAGAAGGGTTTGTTTAAGCCCCAGTGTTGTTGAAAAATGACACAAGAGACACTAACAAGGTTACTTTCACTTTCTTACTGAAACAGGAAGCAAGCAATATAAGGAATGAACCTGACACTAAGACAGCGAATGTGTGAGTGAGTCTCCCTCTCCAACATCCGTATCTTCCCACTCTATCAGTGAGAACCTAGTCCTTTGGAGGCCAACACTCAAGGCTGCCATTGTATGGTGAGGTGAGGCAGGGATGGGGAGCTGCACGTGAATATTCAAAAGTTCTTCCTTGAACCAGAAAAGAAAGGATCTCCATGCCTTGCTGGGATATGTTTGCAACCTTTGTTTCTTCACTTATATTGTTCTTGGCTTTTCAGTGCAATGGAACTGCCCATGGACTATCACAAGAAGCTATTAAAATGCTCATATTTTACTCAACCTACTTATATAGTACATTACACTATTAATGCTTTTGCTTTTTTATCATAATTTTCTGTTCTTTATTTTGTGAATTTTTCAAATATGCCACAGAATTTTCAAATCCTATAGCATAATACATGATGCTAAAGTTCCTGGGTATCACGTTTTCCCATTTATGTGTATGTATGTCTTAAGAATCAAAATGACTTTAACGGAAGACAGAAGTCTTTCTTTGCTATTTTTTATTTCCTAGTTCTCCCACAACCTCTTTTTCTTTTCCTTTTAGTTTTGCGTTAATCATGCAACTGTGTATTTCTAAAGAATATGTCACAATGATTTCAAAAATTTTGTTATTATGTCAAATTTTGGGGGTACCCTTTGATATCCTGTAACAACAGATAAATATTCGTCATTATTATAAAGCACATTCCCATTTAGCTTTGCCTATTTTGCAGATATATTTACTCAAATAGTTTGGGATAAATAAATATTCACCACATATTTATTATTATTACTATTACATAATACTCCTGGAAGATACATAATCATATTTTAAGAGTAATGTTTACTTTCACCGAATATCTCTTGTAGTCATGCATTTTCTTAAAACTAAATGAAGCTGTCAATGGTAATGTAGTCTTTCCATGGTCAGTATGGATATTAGCTGGTAAAACGAATATTTTCTAAAGAATTTTGACAGTGACAGTGAAAGCATTTTTTGTGTGTTTTAATATTGTTAAAGTCACAATTGCTTGGTTAAAATTTATTTTCACAGGGAACAACATTAGATCTCTCTACCTTCTGAAATGCATTTGTAGCTTTTCATCTTGTTAGGAAACAGAAATCGCATGAATCTACATATTCCCTTGATGATATTTTCTATTTCTTCATCACTCAGAAGTTTGCTCATTTGTTTCCTAAAAAGCTATTCATTAACAATGTTTTGAAATGCAGTATGTCTGTAAAAAGTAAATGCACAAAGAAAAAATAGCTTATCTGGATTGCTGTACTTCCCTATGTGTAATGCATTGGGTTGTGTTTTACCTTTTCTAATTCTTACTTTGTTTCCATGTCCACCCTTTGCTACCTTACTTTCCCTCACTCACAACTGTGCTGTCACTGTTCTGTTTCACATCTTAAAATTGAACACAAAATACTGATTTTAATTACTTTGCTTGATAAGTAAAATATTAAATGGATTTTGCCTTTGAGTACAGTTCTGAGAACATTCATACCTTTTATCAAAATGTATTAATCAATATTTTCTACATACTTTGAATCTCTATTATGAAGTTTCTTTTTCTTTACTCAGGTGTTAGAAAACAATGGAACCTCTGTTTTATTTATTCATTTTGTTTAATTTCTGCTTTCAATGCATGGCAGTTATAAAATGTGTATATTTCTATCTTGTAGTTGATCATGTGTAGTCTGTGATGAATTATTAAAAATAATTCCTGGATTTTGAAATTAAGGTAACATCTCTGTATTTCTTAAAGTTTAAAATGTACCAACTATGGGACTTATCAAATATGCTTTCTACCAAAAATTCTATTTTCAGTATTAATTATTACCTCTATTTACTTCATTTTTATTTTCCTAATATCATCCATATCTTGTCTGCTGCTATGGTAACCATAACTCTACATATTATCAATTAAAATAAAATCTGTGCATGCATGTAAGTCTCGACTTCAAGGAGTCTCTATCCAGAGAGATAATGTATTGGATATTTCCCCTATCATCTTATTAGTTAGATAATAGAAGGCACACAAATAAAAGCACCAGAACTCTAAATTATCTGTAAATGTATTAAATTTGTCTACAACATTTGTATTCAGAGTGCAGATTCAGAGTAATAGGTGTCATGCAATATGCAAGGCAACATCTTAGAATTTTAGACATTCCTAGAAGAATTCAACTTTTTAAACAATTCCTTCATGATGCCTTGCAAACAAAAAATGAAATAGAGCTGAGTATTGTATATGAATTAGATCTATCTTGATTTTGTAAGTGGGTCAATTTAGTCTCATAAGAATGTTGGAACACTGACATGCTCAATAACCTGTTTTGCTTTCCATCTTGTCATCTGGTTTACTAAAGAGATTCCATTAATTAAATATAGGAGCAGGCATAAACAGTAAATGAAAAGTACTTTTTTTGAGTTGTCATGAGCAATCAGCTATTTTCAGTGGCTGGATACATAGTAACAGGGACTACTTAGACCAATGACAAGACAGTGAAAATCCAAATTTAGAACATTCACAGCAGGGCTCAGTGATGAGACAGTACCTGTCCAACATAATTTCCATATCTATGTACCCAGACAAGGGTTGCTTTTTTTAGTTTTATGCTATAGAACAATAGTGAAGCTGTTATAAAAAATAAACCCTGCTGATACTTCTGAGGTAGCTGTGTTGTAGTTTTAAAAAATATAAAAGTAATTTTGGAACCAAAAAACAGGTTTGAGATTTAGTTCTGACCCTGCTAACAGTTTGACATTGAGAAAGTCATTTAACATTTAAGTTCTTGTTATGTTTTTTGTAATATGAGAAACTTACAGAAAGAGGGAACATAAAATTGAATGATAACCTCTTCCAGACTCATTATCAAGAACTTCTTATACATTGTTATATGTAATCTACAAAATAATAATACAAGGATTATGAGTGATTATTTCAAGCTTATAGATATGGAAATTAGTCTTTCTAAAAGTTAAAGAGCACATTAACAGTGCATAACTACTAAGAATTTATATCCAGTTTCTACTCTTTCTGATTCTGAATGTACATCTTGCTTCTAAAAAGTATAATAAATATGTCTGGGGTTATTATTACTTCAGCAATAAACCTCTTTGAATTGGGTTTGACATGCAGTAATCTTTCTTCAAATTCTTTTCTCTTTGGGGATGATATATTGCATAAATAGCTGAAAATTTCTACGGTAAATATTGTCTGAAATACTAATAATATTTCTTTGTAACATTCATCTACCATGAAAAATCATAGCAATAGTAGTCAAAGTGAAAGATTATCAACTGGAAGTGGGTAAAACTTGTTAAATATATGATCTGTAAAATGTTTTCTTGGACTGTAGAATTTCAGCTGGCCTGTTAAATATTAACTCCAACTTTCTCGATCTATACCCTATGGCCCAGAGTCTTGCCATTTAAATGCTATGTTTTATAGATGCGACTTCTTTAATTGTCCTATACTGATTATACTGGACCTGAAAGTGTCTAATAATTTCAGATCAATATAAAAATATCTGTGAACTTTCTTTTCAGAAACAGCGGCATCACTGCTACTGCATTTGCTATCCTTCTGTAAATGACATTTTTAATTGACAGATAAAAGGAAAACAGAGTGCTAGAATTATTAAATATGTTGGCAGACAGAAAACAATATTTTAAAAATTTTCTTCCTTTAAGTAATAAATGATTTTTGAAAGTAAAACTATTAGTTGAGTGTAAAAGTTGTGATCAAAAATAGATGGTGAATATTTTAATTTTAAAATATTACAATAGAGCTAGGCATGATGGTGTGGTGGCATCAGCCTATAATACTAGCCCTCAGGAGGCTGAGGAAGGAGGATCACTGTGAGTTTGAGGCCAGTCTTGGCTACAAAGTATGTTTAAGACCAGCCTGAACTACATAGCAAGACCCTATCTCAAAACACACACACAATATATATTATATAATATATATTTCATCTTATATATTGCATCTCATATGTTGCATATTATATATGGCACACTATATACTACATACATATACTATACACTATATATGTACTATATATCATATAGTACATGTAATATATATAATGTATGTTATATATTACATATACTACATTCTAGTATATAATATTGTTATATACTGTAATATATATTACAATAGAAGACACAGTCATTAATCTCTGTCAAAATATTTCTACTTTATTTTAAGTACATTTACCCCATCTGTTGGAGTTTATATCCAGATGCTCCCCCAAAGCCTCATGTACTCATACAGAGGGCTTTTTGGAGATGGCTAGATTTAGGGTATGTGAATACTGATTAAGAGTGTGTGATAACTAAATTAGTCCACTTAATCGTTTATCCTAGATCTTGGTGTGGACAATGGGAAAACCCACCCTGGCTGTGGGTGACACAATTCAATAAGCTTGTAGTCTGAATGGGATAGAAGCCTGGCAGGGTGGCTGCTTCACTGCCTTCAGCCTGCCACACTATGGACTGTTTCTCTCTGCCATGCTCATCTGCTGTGCTGTGATACCTTGCAGCCAGCTGGCTACAGACTCAGAGCTCCACAAACTGTGAGCTAAAAATAAAACTTTCCAACTTTAATGTGTGAGTGTTGGGTATGTTGGCTCAGTAATGAGAAAAGTAACTAATACATACCATTTCTCTTGCCACTTTCCAAAGGAGTCCTAGAACTCCTTTTTTATGAGTGTCTCTATGAGTTTTGATCAAAAATTAAGTAAATGCTTTATTACTTGTGATAAAAAATTCATCTAATGGAGAGGCAACCTCATAAAATCATTATGGAGTGTTTTCATACACCTTATTCATCAAATCTGATATACTGGAACTTCTGGCTCTTTCCCAAAGTCAAAATATCTGTGAAAGATAAACATTTAGGATGTATTCAAGTGATCTAGGCAGCCAGGGGAGACCCAATAAAGTCATTCAAGAAAGAGGCATTCAGAAATGCTTTGGAAAGCAGCAAGACTGAGGGATACATTGTGTCTGTCCTTTAAGGGAGAATTAAAGGCAATGTTAATGACAATATGTCTTTTTCCACGATACTTTAAAAATATTTAAATATTCACATTCATTTTGATCACACCTGTAGTCTTTACAACAAATACAGAGATAAAATATATGAGAAAAGTAGGCCAAGGAACAGGAGGGCAAAAACAGAAGCACAGGATTATGTGCACGATGTATGAAATTCTTACACACATTTGAATTAACATTACTGAAGGAATGTTGTAAAAGAATGGCCATAAGTTATAAACTTTGCATTTTTAAAATGCAATGATAATGAATCAATAGAGCAGAGCTAATAAAATGCTAAAACAAGCTCAACTGAGCCAAAAGAAGTTTTAAAAAAAAGAGTAATTAAAAGAAACATCCTGATGAGACAAATAGAATGTAAATATTCAACTGGGTCCCTTAGACCCAAGTACATTAATAATTGCATTCAATATAAATGGGCTAAACACTCCAATAGAAAAATAGTGATTTTTAAACTGACTAAAAATAATATCCAATTATCAACGTTTACAAGAAAATTAAATATGAAGCTACCTAAAGGAAGGAATGTTATGTAAGTATTAAACATAAAAAGCTGGAATAGTTATTTTAACATAAGTCGATAGATTTCAGTAGAAAACTGCTATGAAGAATAAAAATTGCAAAGATTCAAAACTGACATTTCATAACAAGGTGGTGAACTCATCAAGAAGATAACACTACACTTAATGACTCCACAACTGGTAATGAAATTTCAAAATAATAAGCCAAATCCTTGTAGAAGGAATAGTGAAACAGCCATGAAACAGTAGGTAATTACAGCAATATCTTTTAGTGATTTACAGAACAATTAGAACAAAATCAAGTAGAAATATAGAATCCTTGCACAACACTATCAACCACCTCAATTCATATGAAAGTTATAAATCATTGTACACATTAAATTGTAAAAACTCATTTTTAATACAATGTTAATCAAAACTGATGCATTCTGGGATATAAAACATTTCAACAAATTTAAAGACTTGAAAGAAACACTATTTTTTTATAGTCACAACAGGATGAAGTTAGAAATTTGGACCAACAAGATAAAGTTTTCGGAAATTAAACAACATACTTTTTATATAACCTGTAGATAAAGGAAAAAGTCTCAAAGAAAATTAAAAATACTTCAAATGGTATGAAATTTAAATAAACAAAGTTTATGAGATTCAAATAAAATAATGCTTAGAAATTTAGAATGTTTAATATTTACATAACAAAAAAGTTTAAATCAGTGCTTAAACTTCCAGTTAATAAAGTAGAAAACAAAGACCAATGTTGCATACTGTGTAAGTAGAAGGAAGAAAATTAGATATATAAAACAGGAGAGCTCAATAGAATGAAAAATGTGCAAGAGAAAAAATAAAGAAAATAGATAAATCTGAAAACTGGTTCATTAAAAAGAGATCATCAAAGCATGTAAAAATGTAACTGAGGCAGCAGGAAGAACACATGTCAAAAATAAATGAGGAAATGTTCAGAAATAAATGAGAAGCCATAATGTGAATTAGTGCACTTAAAATGGTACATTATGAATCAACTCATTCTACTCAATTCTATGGCATATAGAAATGGGAAGTTTCTTTGTAAAAGACAAATTATGAAAAATAAAAATTAGAATAATTTTATATCAAGTAAAGATGTTCTACTCATGATTGAAAACTTTCCTAGGCCCCAAAATATCTGAAGGCAAATGGCTTTATAAATAGATTCATCGGAAGAAGAAACGATTAACAGGTTAGCAAACTTTTTCAAAAATTTAGAAGAAACATTCCAAGCCTCATTTTACGGGGCTACCATTGCCCTGATGCAAAAATCAAACAGAGACAATACAAAGGAAAGGGGGGTGGAGAGATATAAGAAAGGAAAGGGGAAGAGAGCCTGGGAAGGGAAGAGGGAAGCTCAGGGGAGAGAAAAGGACTTATCTCCTCCAGAACCAAGGTGAAAATTCCATAGCAGATCTCAGCAAGATGAGGCCCTCATTACATGAACAGTGAAATTATGAATAGTTGCACTATATCTTGCAAAGGCAAAGCTGAGAAACATTCAAAATTCAGACTTAAGAACATTCATATGATAATTTCAATAAAAGCACAAAAACCGTTCACAAAATGCAACAATCATTTCCAGCAAAATTCTCCAAAAACATGGAACAGGAGTAGACAGTCTTAACTTGAAAATAGAGATCCAAGAGACCAAGAGATTAAAAGAGGGAGGTGAATAGGAGAAAGGAAAGGGAAGCAAAAGGAATTAAGACATGTTATATACATGGACTAATGTCCGTGATAAATGTAATCATTTATTGCAAACATTAATTAATAAAATTTGTTCAGTAGAAGAAAAAAGACATCTACAAACAAAACTGTAGATTGCAGATTATTGGGAACACTTAATAAGGAATAGTTAACACTTAATAAGGAATAGTGGAGAGTGTATGCTTTATCTCCAAGCTCAGGAAGAGCCAGTGTCAGTCTTGATCTTTCCTTCAAAACTGTCCTGAAGTGCTGGTTAGCAGGAGAAAGTGGGAAAGGAAATAGAGCAACGGGATTGAAAAGACTAAGCTTCAGGACAGGGAAGATAGTGGTGTAAATCTCAATTTGAGTCCAAAGGCCCAAGAATCAGGGAGCACTAATATCCTAGGGAAGGGAAGGTGGGTCTCAGCCCACCTCAGGAAGAGAAAGCAAATCCTTCCTTCTTCTGCTATTTTATTCCATATGGGCCCTGAGCAGGTTGGATCACACATGAAGGTGATCTTTACTCAGATTACTTTTCCCAAAGCTAATCTCTTCTGCAATTACCCTTATATATACAAGCAGAAATAATATTTTACCAGTTTATTCATAGGTATCTCTCAGCCCCACAGACGATGAAATAGCACACATTCAAACTCTAAGTCTAGAAAAGAGAAAACTATGAAGACAATAAAAAGACTGGTAGTTGCTTGGATAGGAAAAGAGGAACTAGGGAGGTGTGAACTGATGAAGAACAAAGAACTTTAGAGTGAGATAAAGTCTTCTATATAATACAGTAATAGACACAAGTCATGCTTTTTGAAAATTTATAGAATATGCAACATGAAGAGTGCTCTAATAGAGACTCTAGCTTTCATACGACTTTTTTTTTTACTTTGTTGCCACAGGGCCTTGCTATGTAGCCAGGCTGCCTTTGAGCTCACCACAGAGCCTGGGTTGCCCTCAAACTTGTGGCAATCCTCCTGCCTCAGTCAGCCAAGAGCTGGGAATACAGGTGTGGGCCACCAATCCAGCTACATAGTAACAACGTATCAAAAATGTTGGTGAGTTACAATGAATATAACTGCACCAACCTCAGATATTAATAATAGAGTGTTGAGGGGGGGGAGTGTAGTGTGTTTTCTTGCGTTATTTCTGCAAATTTAAAAGTGTTCTAGCATTTTAATATGTATGAAATATTTACATTCATGGCAACATAATTTTCCAAAGAAGAAATATTGTGTTGAACAAAATAAGCCAGGTAAAAAAAGAGCATATACTTTATTATTCCATTTAGAGAAATTTACAACAGGCAAAACTGAATTATGATGACAGAAATCAAATTATAGTTTCCTGTGGGGCAAGCACACTGCCGTGCGAGCGCCCGGTGTTAAGTGTATGCACGTGTGTGCGCGCTTATGTGCGTGTTTACCTACACTTCAAATCTTTTTTAGAATAATCAGAAATGTTTCATATCTAAATGGGCCAGTATTTACAGGGGTGTCAAAATTCCTTGAAATGTGCATTAAAAAGGATGCATTTTAATGTAAATTATACCAGTGAATTTGATTTACAAAGTAAACAAATGAACAAACCATCCAATCAAAGAACAAATAAACAAAACGTCATCAAGATCCTTGAAAATCAACGTAAGTGACAAATTCATGATTTGCCGTTCAGTCTCATTTCATCTCAGCAGTGTGTAGAATTCTAAATCAGCAAATAGGGAGTGAGATCACCAAAGCTAAAGTACTCGAAGGGAAACTTTCCCATTGGTCACAAGCCACACCCGGGGGAAGCTGGCATACACGTGCAAATTTTACCTCGGGTAAAAGCAAATGACAGGGACATTATCAGTATGCAATACTGCAATATTCAAATACTTATTTAGTATTTGTTAAACACTAATTTTGGGCAACACACAGACATTTCTATCCCTTGTCCTTAAGAATTCTCAATACCATCTTGTCTAGTGAAGCTCTGTACTGTCTTAACGATTTTTTATTATATTTTATTCTCTTGAACGGTTTAATAATTTTGCGTTCTTACATCTGGTAATCTGAGCAACTTCACTGAAGATAACAATATGTAATATAACAACCACTGTTAAATCCTATCATTTTGTTTTGAAATCCTGCATCATTTTTACTGTTTGTGCTTTGTTTTGCTTTGGTCTGTTGCTATTATTTTGTTATTTTTTTAAAAATTCTCTTTAAAATGAAAAAAGGATTCACAATACAGGTCATGGAAGACTTATAATACTATTCAAAAGAATGAAAAAGTCTCCTTCCTTAAGGATGATGAAGAATAAATGTAGGAAACATTTTCTTTTTTTTTTTTTTTTTTGTGGTACTGGGGATCGAACTCAGGACCCTGCGCTTGCTAGGCAAGCGCTTATTCCACTGAGCTATATCCCCAGCCCCTAAATGTAGGAAACATTTTCTAACGTGACTTTTGACTATATCCATGATATTACTATAAAGAAAATCCTTTCAAAAAGAAAAATATCACATGTCAGCAAAAAATTTTATAAGGCATTATGCTCAGATATGATTTATCACTCAAAAGTTTCAGAAACTTAAATTGTGTAGAGAAATTGTTAATATGATTTCTATGTGTCCATATAAGTTGCAGAATTTATGGTTTCATTTTAAATTTTTACCTCTGTCAGATAAATTTGGAAAATAAAACTTACATGAAATTTACATATTTTAAAAACCATATGTATGAGCCTTCTTATGAGAACTTCTGATAAATTATATAATCTAAAACTGAAGGTACAAGGATGGCCACAGATTGTAAGGATATCTTAACTGTCTGACAGATGCACTGTGTCCTCTTTTCTTGTTATTTACTAGAGTCTTAAAAAAGCTTGAAATTTCAACCTTCAAGACTTCTATTCTTCTCAATACAGAGGTTTTGTGGTAGGTAGTTCGTTTTTCTCTGCAACTATTTTCACAGGGATGTATACTACAAAAGTAATCTCACTATATTTATTATATTTGAATAATCCTAGAGTGATGAGTGTGTGTGTGTGTGTGTGTGTGTGTGTGTGTGTGTGTGTGTGTGTGTATGCACACACACATGCATGGGTGTTTCTGTTATCCCTATGCATATTTTCACTTGATTGTGAAAAAAAGTTAGTCTTGGCTGCTATGATCAAACTGAAAGATTTATCATGAGTGGGAAAATAACTCCCTGGATTAACAAAGAACTGAAATTGTGTTTTAAGCACTGAAATGATTCTAACTTGCAATCGATCTGAATTTCCTCAAATTTCTTCTGAACGTTGAACTCAGGAAAATAAAACAATCATAACATACTACAGGTTACAAAAATATGAGCTTGCAAGAATTTTTCAAGCTTAATGTCTAATACGAATCTTTAGTAATATTAATGGTAAATGAAATAATTCTAGTTTTTTGGCTGAGAAGGTGGATGCAGTTCAAAAGACTCATGACAGCATTTATAAGAAGGATCTGTAGGTATGAACAAGAAATCATTTCTTAGGCATTAGCTATAATTGGAAAATAAAAAGAACAGCTGTCATTTTAAATGATGGGAGCATTTATGATATCAGCCCCCTGAGATCACACAGAAGCCACAAATCGTGTAAGATATTCATCTTTCTAGTAAACTCCTCACATTATGAATGAAATTTGGGAGTTGAAAATTATTGTAGTTGCCAGGTAGATCTGTGGAAAGTCAACTATTCCTAGCTCTCCTCTCCTACTAAAGGCAGTTGAACTTGGTTTCATGGGATTGCTCAGGTGCCCTTTAGTTATAGAAAACTTATAGACTTTGTGGGTTTAGATCTATCTTTATGTTATATGTGTTTTAATAACGAGGTATGAATATTTTCAATTATTAGTTGTTAGAGGAAATAAGTGTTAACCTTCATTAATATTAGTCTTTCTAAGGATATCAGCTAGCTTAGCTATTTGAGTATGTGTTGCAATTATATCACCTTTATCTCTAAATACCACATTGTTATTTTCTCAAAGATAAGGTCATTGTGCCAAAATATAGCTCAATTAGCAAAATAAGAAAGTTAACATTAATGTAGTTCTAGTATTCAATCTAAAGCTTTTATTCCAACTTTTTGGGACTGTCATGGGAAACTTCATCAATTTGACTCATCTGTCCTTCTGATATGAACTAATCATTTTTTGAGCAGTTACTTATTTTCTGTTAGACTGAGTTATTCCAGGTTTATTTTTATTAAACTGGCACCAGCCATGGACTAAGGAGCTCTGCCAAGGGCTGGAGGTACAGCTCAGTGGGCTAAGTGCTTGCCACTGAGCACTAGGGCCCTGAGTTCGATCCCCGGTCCCGGAAAAAAAAAAAAAAAAAAAAAAAAGGAGCTCTGCCAAGAGGTTTCCTTTTCCTTTTAGAAGATATTTTACCTCTTTCAAGGTATTTTATATCATGTCTTGGCTCTGGTTTTAAAACTTTTATGATTGTCAACCCATCTCATGTGTGCTAAAATGGTAGGTCAAATTCCTAGCAGTCTCAGTTACACAACAAACCCACTTTTCAACATGCCCACTTCTCAATTTGCTTTTATTGGCCTTTCCTGAACATAAGGGATCTTAGGAAAGGACTACAAGAAGAATCAGTGTTATGTTTTCCTGCTATTATGGTCTAGTCATCTTATGAGGGCATGGTTTGAGGCAGGGAACTAAGAGAAAGCCACCAGAGGTGCGCTGTGCTTCTACATACAGTGTGACGGGTTAGGCAGGAGAACTCAGAGACAACTCTCTGAGACTTCGAATTTCCATCTGATTTAGTCATTCTTGAATTTTTTCATATGAACATTCCCCAATTTGCCATCTTACAATACTAAGCTTTATGCAGCTGTGTCCCCTGGTCTCTACTGGCATGGCCATGTGATGCCCTGTGGCCAATTAACAAATACAACAGGAGAAGCTTGATAAGGGCTAGCACAAGAGGGTCAGTCCACGAGGAGTCCTCACAGCATTCAGCTCTATGTTATAGTGAAATCCACTTAAGATATTTAATAATTAGAAGTTGTGTTGAGATAATCCCAAAGGATGAGAGGATTTCTTAGGCACTCCTGGTCTGACTAATTCAGGTATTTGACCCAAACTAACATCACAGGAAGTAAATTGCCCAGTTGAATGCTGCCCAAATTCCTGACCAACAGGATATGCCAAGTCCATAAGCCATTACTGGTTCTAGCTGCAGACTTCTTCTTTCTGAAGCCAACCTACATCTATAGAAATAGAATTACATGTGAAAGCCTCAGTCTCCTCATGAAGTGGCACATATAATTGCATACAGACTGTGCTAATATAAAAATGAAATTTAAATCTTTGAGTTACTACTAACACTATAAAGAATTTTAAACAAAAATATTATTAGAGGAGACAAATTGAAATTCTGAACAATTCCCAATTAATTCAAAAGATACCAGAACAGGAAGAGGATATCAGGAATAATTTGAAAAGGAAGCAAAAGGAAAATCAAGATGGTAATTTTAAACAGAAAACATGAACTAACAATAAAATTAACCTAAATTCTCAATTGGAAATAAGATGTTACACTGGACAAAAAAGAAAGAATGAGTACTTTTGTTGAAAGATACACATGAATAATAAGAAATACAACATTTCAATATAGCAGATAAACCTCATATCATAGTTTTTTAAAATTAATAGTTTAAAAAGCTTACTAAGAAAGAAGCTGGTTAAAAGTCAATGACCTAAGCATTCAACATAAAATTTTAGAAAGAAAAGAAAAGCAAGAAGTCCAGAATATATTACTAATTTCTATTATTTCATCAGAAAGAACAGTTTGTGCTTATATTGTCTGATCTTCTCATGCCTATATCTTGTAACTTCAGCAACTACTTTGAAAATAACAATATACATTATATTAACCATTTCCTATGATCTTGTTTTGAAATTCGAAATCATTGTTTTTTGTTGTTCTCTTTAAAATAAAAAAAGATTAAAAACCTATAAATCTTTATAATATTGATTAGAAGACTAATCAAGTCCAAAAGGTAAGCAACATTAGAAGTCTTAACAAGGCAGGTTATGATGAGCAATTTTTCTATTCACTTGACAAGTCAGTTAAATGAAAATTTTCTGAGATGTCATGCATTGCTAAAATGAACCAAGAAGATATTGAAAACCTTGAGGAACTTATAACCACTAAATAAATAGAAACTTTGTTAAACTCTAACCTCCAAAATAAAAACAAACCTATCTAAGACATATAAACTTACAATAGTAATTAAGGCAGGTTGGTCTTGGAACAAAGATACAGAAAGAAACATATATCACAAAATATAACATCTCAAAACTGGTCCCTTCACTGCAATAATGAAAGTGTCAGTAATAAATTATTGTGATCCTAAGCAGTTTTTCTGGTATATACAGTGGAAGACCAAGGTTTGCATCACAAGATGGTTAGGAGTCTGAGATAATTTTGAGTAAGCCTGATTTTCTTAATTTCTTCAGTTATGCAATGGAATGGTAACATCCAATGTGCAATCTTCAAGTATTGCATTTTGCTACTGTAGTCCTTTAACTGTTTAACTGAGATATCTCAAACTTATAGAAAGGATCTGAGAGAGAAAGAGAGAGAGGGAGAGGGATATTCATATTTATTAATGTATTCCCATATGGGTGCATTTCATTTCCTTTTTCTGTTATTGACAGTCTCACTGATTGAAAAATAATAGCCCTAATTGTCAAAGTAAAATCTAGATTTGGTCAAAAACATATATCTAATTTTCTCTGTGTGGCTTTTAAAATTTCTCCCTTTCTTTTTCTTCTCCTTCCTCCTTGTACATTCCTTCCTGGCCTCTCTTCCTTTTCTTTCTTTTGCTGAGTGATTGCTATAATTTTCATGAAAAATATGTGTAGGTGAGTCACACTATAAAAGCACATCTTAGGTAAGGGACAGAGGGACTTGGAGAAGTCTCACAGTCATAGAAAAATCCAGGAAGCTCTTTTATTGCCCACTTTTTTGTCTGCTAAAATATTCCCAGTCGAGAGTTAGGATAATAACTTGTGACAACTATTTTAATTAATTACTTTTTGTTGGGATTTTTAAAAATTGTGTCTTCTGTTTTGAAAGCCCCAGATGAGCAGATTGTAAAAAACAAGTCATTAATTAAATATTCTAAACAATCAACAGTAACATTAGTAAAAGGAAGAGGAGTAATTAAATTTTCAGGAAAACACCATACCCAGTAGGCAAACGATCTTGTGCATTAAGATCAAGATCAGAAACTGTCAGCTTGCTTAAAATTCAGTGCTGGTCATCAGTCCTTTGCTGTGAGTACACCAGCAAAGCCTACGCAATGATTTTAGATTTCTGAGCTATTCAGCAATTCTTAAAGTCCTACGAATGCCAAAAGCTCATGTGCCACTCCTTTGACAGAGTTATAGAGACCCTGAATTAACCTTATAAAGATATTCCTGTTCCTTCATGACAGGGATAAATTTGACATCTTGTGGCTCACCATTACCTACTTTGTGAGCATCTCAGCTCTGAACCTTGTCTAACAAGCTGAAGTGCGGTGTTTTCTGAATGCCCCCAAATTATATGTGGTGATATTTATTTTTGTGAGAAGATAATAGGTGTGGCATTTCTGCAAGGCCATTGAATATACCATGGGGAGGTTTACGAGCAAATCTCTAATATATTTACTATTTTTATGTTTTGGAAGGTTAAAAAATGGATCAGTGGTTCACCGATGCACTCTCATAATTTGCTTTAACGTGAACTCCTGTGTCAGTTTTATTCCTACTCAGTGTTCCCATTATCTCTTGACTGTCATCCAATACATGGAGAGCGAAAAAGGGAAATAATTATCATGTATTTTGCACTGCTATGCTTTCAGGAGTTTAGGACCTTTTATTACCTTTTTCGATCCTTCAGACAGACTTAGAAGACAGTCCACACATTGTTCTCACAAAGGAAATAAAGCCAGGCTCAGAGATGTTATGAAAAACTTCATAGCCACACAGATACTAAACTGTGTGCAATCCCGAATTATAGGGCCGCAAAGCTTTTATCCAAAACATTTAAGGCACTCATTTCACACTTTCCATTTATTGCTTATTATCATACAGGATCTCAAGCAATCAAATCTACGGATTCCTGATTCTGACTTTAAATATGAGAAGGTTTTAAGCAGAAGATAAACAGTTCACACTTCTGTCAGCCAGTTTTACCACCTGACAGTAAACCTCTCAGGCTGATACCATGACTTGCATCTTCATGCTAAAGATAAGGAGAAAGAAGAGCAAAACAGGGACAGAAATGATGTGTCATTATATAGGTAACATGTGAGGACCAGACTCGGTCACTCAGGTACTATGCTATACATTGCTCAGAGTATGTAATACAGCTGAGAAAGAGTATCAAAGGTGACCACATTTACTTTTCCTTTTTTCATATTATTTTACCATTTATTTATTTATTTTTATTTTTTTAATTTATGAAAATACATTTAGTAGACCAAGATATATTATTTTTTATAAATTTGAAGAAGTCAAACATTTCAATAGATACTTAGCAAGTGATGAATTAGATGTTGTTATGAACATGTATAAGCATTAATTCTATTTGTATTTACATATTATCTTAACAATTACTTTTGAAGACTCATAAGAATAAAAGTATAGCATAGTTAATATTTAACGCTTTCATGATGGGAACATAATTTGTAGGTCTTGCTCCCAAGAAACTCTGATTTGGATTCCATAATCAGATTTTAAATAGCTAAGCAGAGGTTGCCTGATGGGAAAATCATGCATACGCCCTGCTAGTGTTTTCCTTAATTTATTTCAAAAATGAAAATGGTTTCTCAGGAGAACAAATAGAGACATGCAAAACTGATCAAACAATTAATCATTAACTGTTCCTTTCAGTAGAGTGATAGAAGTCAGTAGTACAATTATGTCAGCTATCCTGTATATACATATATATGTAATTTCCCCTTCTTTTCTCTTTTCCCTCATTCAGTTGCTCTTTACTTTTGAGCAGTTTTCTTTCGTTTCACAATGTCTATTATACCTCCTAATTTTTATTGATTCTTTCAGGTTCTTATGCTAGTGAAACAATACATTGTTTATACATGTGGGTCTGATTTATTTCATTTATGAGTATGGTCTGTAGTTGTGACCATTATTTTGTCATTTTTTATGACTCACAATATGTTGGCATCTACGCAAGGCATCTCAGATTTTTTGCTGCTTAATCTTTCTATGGAGCATTAGAATGTATGATATTTTCTTCTATAATTAAGATCACTGGAAGAAAATTACAGACCACTGAATTAAGATCAATGAAGTGGGAAGAAAATTACAAATTCAGGTAAGTTCATTAACACTGAAAGGAGAGATGGAAAATAGTGACATTTAAACTGATTTGATGTCAGAAGTACAGTTTCATACTTTTGAAAGAATTACTCAAATATTATTAGTCCAAAACATTACTAAGAAAATAAAAATGATTTCAATCTTTATTATAGTGAAATAAACATTTTAAGGTGAAAGCTAATGGTAAATGTAAGTAATAATTTTATGAGAGTTTTTGCCTTTTTTATGTGTAATTCACAGTGGTAAAATTGTCACTATGTTCTTTTGTCCCATTCTTTTTTCAATTAATATTCTAACATATGTATCTCCCTGTTTGTTTAGTTAACTATTGTACACCAAAATATCTCAAAACTCAGTGTCTTAAAACAATGAACTACTTTTTCTTACATTCTCCGTGGATCAACAGTCAGCTCAACTTTGTGGTTCTGGTTCAGAGTCTGTCCTGAGGGCAAGCCCTCATGTTAGCCAGGACTGCAATCATTTCAGAACCTCACTGGGACTAGAGAATCTACTTCCAAGATGACCCACTGACAGGTATTGGCAGGAAGCCTCAGTTCTTCACTGGCTATTGGCAGGAGGTCTCAGCTCCTTCCTGTGCAGATCTGTAGGACTCTCATGTGTCCTCACAGCACGGCAGCTGGCTTCCCTTAAGAGAGTTACCGAATAGGAGAGACGGCAGACACACTGCCTTTTATGACCTCTCTTTGGGAGCAGATTGCATCATTTGAGTCCTCTCCTTTTGATTACATAGTCAACCCCCTTCAACAAGGAAGGAGTCAATCTATGCATGTGAATAGTACCATAATGAAAACAGGGTGACCAAACTTGGAGGCTGGCTAATGCATTTCATCAACAGGTTTTAAAATTAATATGGTGGTAATACAGATTGTTCCCATTTTCCTAGAAATGGCCTCTTAAGCCTATAGCTGAAAACATGCATAAGTGATTACATGCCATTGTTAGATGAAGAAACAGTCAGATCTTGGCGAAAAAACCCACCTCTCTGGGAAGTATTCCTCTGAAAATTATTTCACACTGGCACCTCTTCCTGCTATCTTATCCCTTATTATCTTCCGGGACCACTACATTATTCCTCTAGGATCGCTCTCCAGGGGCGATCAAAGAGGAGATGGGTGGGGATTTTTTCCTAATGATTTTTGGGGCTCAACTTATCCTTAGTGCATGCTCAGAAATGAACAGAAAAAGAAAGAATCTTTGCCTCATGTCTGTCCTCCACTCATCTCAACTTCCTCAAAATGAGAGAGATGACTTCAAGAAGAGGAAGGGTGTGTGTGTAAGAGTCAAGCAACAGCTGATGGGGGGTGTTCTTTGAAAGTGTGCAGTGAAATGACAAATGATATCCAAATATTATGTGTCAACATGCATTGACATTTATTCTGGGAAAAGAGTACATGCCACCATTCTGTTCTTTTAAAACCCTGGACTAGAATATCTTGGGCAGTGAGAATGTGGAAGGCAGACCAGAGACAAGTTATAAATGTGGAAATAAGGAAATATTTTCCTATTAAATCCAGTGCTCATCATTTTCTTTTTAGCAAATCCCTTGGCAGCCTTCTGCACACTGAAGAGTAAACATATATCATGATATCTGTTACAGATACATTAGCTGTGGTCCACTTGAGAAACTTACATGGATAAAAAAGCCATAGAAATTTGAATTTCCTTTTGAAGAGACACCTAAAGGGACACTGCATAAAAGGTCGATTAAGAAGTAGGGTACATTGCTCATTATAACTATTTCCAGTCAAAACTGTGGACTTCTTAAAGGTACCTGACTGGAGATAAAGTTCAATAAAGGGCAATATAGGGAGAAAGTCTCCAATCTTTGGGTCAAGTCCTTGATTAGTCACGGACTTTGAGTTCTCCTGTCACTGTCTGACAATAACTTGCTTCTCTTACATTTCTAACCTGGACTAATCTTTATTCTCAGAATACTAGCATTGCATGTTAGCAGACACTCAATGGGAGGCCCTAGAATTGCCTTTCATGTCTGAAATCCAACAGTCTGCACACAAGGTAATTGAGGAAACTACAGGTAAATCACTAAACACGGAGTTCAACATTTTTGGTTATTTTATTAAATTTTCTGACTCTGATTTTTAAATGTTGCAACTTTCTAACTCAAACTTGTGAAATGAGATCTTTTCTGCAACAGATAATACAATAGTAATTAAATCACTAGTATAATTCAAGCTATAGTCTAACCACTTCGTTAATTGCTTTATATCTATTATCTTGGTTTGACAAGCCCCTATGATATTTTGTGGTTCTTTGGGGTATTAGGACTTGAACTCAGATCCTTGCATTTACCAGACAGGCACTTCACCCACTGAGCTACATCTCTGGGTTGGCCCTATTTTTATGTCCATTTTATAGATGAAAATATCTGAGTCATAAAGTGATTAAGTTGTTCTAGGTTGATGAAGCTATGAAGGAGTGAATCTTGAGTTCAAAAAATGATTTCTGGGTCCAGAATGCTAGGCTTAAAGCATCCCTGAATTCTACCTCCCTGATACAGAAAAAGGCCTGTATCAAAAGTGTAATGTTCATGGGAATTCAGTCATGTGATGGCCTGGAAACTGATCACAATGACTTCCTTTGGTAAGGGAGGTAAATGGTGAATGCCTTCCTTTCCGTATTTAGAATATTTACCAGCAAATTGGAAAAGTAATAAACTGTAAATTTGGCAAATAGTATGGAATGGGCCTTAACATCTTTCTATTATAGACTCACATCTTCAACAAGGTGCTGTTTTTCTCTTTCCAACTACTCTTCCTGCCTATGTACTAATAATAAATAGCGACAGTATTTGCTT
This sequence comes from Dinomys branickii, assembly GCA_004027595.1. NCBI lineage: Eukaryota > Metazoa > Chordata > Mammalia > Rodentia > Dinomyidae > Dinomys > Dinomys branickii. The sequence goes on from PVLD010002095.1 coordinate 33,189, forward strand.
GGGAGTAGAAGAATTCTTTAACCAAAAATAGTTCTTTTTCGTGTATTTCGTATCCTTTTGCATGAAGTCACTAATTTAAAGATGAATGCCTTTTTGTTTTTGTCAATGCAGCCTAAGGAAATTTCAGTTCCAGACAGTACTTGGATTTGTCTTCGCCTAGACTCTGAACTTGCAAATGAGGGCAAATATACAAATCATTACATTTAAGAGAAGACAGATCTCTTATCGGTATCTAAAAAAAAATAGAAACTAAAAGCTCATAAAAATGCTAATGATCATATCCTTCCCAAATGCTGTGGATTTAGTACAAAGTTTCTTTTTGATAACTCCGTATAATGCTCTCCTCCCTCTTGCCTGCTAATCTCCAGTTCTCAGTGTGAACTTAGAGCAAATAACATAAATCTATAAAAAGATACTCTGCATTCTCTTCCAAATATGATACATAGAAAATAATGTGATTGTTGGGCAGTGCAGCATGCTTTGCTTATTAGCAAGAGATTCGATGTGAGTGCTGCGTCGCACGAGCTCTTTGCTGGCCCCCGTTGTGGCTCTGCAGCACCAGTGCCTACAAACCTGCTGGCCTCGTACTGCAGAGTGGAGGCCTCTCTCTGAGCACTTCATTAGTTTCCATGCTTTGCTTTCAGCAGAGTTATTTGCAGTCCTTCTTTAAACCAAAGGGAGAGAATCAGTTTTTCAAAATTGTGTGGCTGTTGTCATTCCTAGAGTTATAAGCCTGGGTTTGCAAATGAATAAACAGGGCCTTGTGCACAGAAGCTACCACATCCATCGAGAGGAAATCTATGACCTCATCATTTCCATACAGAGTAGTTCTATCCCTTGTTCTGGGTAAAGTCCATTGCCTAAGTTGAAAATATAATGCAAAGTAATCAAAGGCATATAATTAACTGTGAAGCAATGGAAAGCCATGAGATCATTTTTATTGATTCTTAGCAATCAGCCTTTCCCCTAGATAACTCTTACTGTCTTGCTCCATGAGATACAGAAATTTACTCATCCGTAATTAGCCAGTTTTTTGACATAACCTCCCATAGGTGACACCTATTACCTAGAATGACCTGATCTATTTCTAAGTGGGATGATAAATGAAGTACATGTTTATAAATAATGAAAAGCTCCTATTAAAGAAGGTTTGATCTGTTTTTTGTCCAGGAATTAAACATCTTTTTTAAAAAAAAATAAATCAGACAACTACACCTTTAAAAGCTATAGGAATATAATGGCAGGAAAATAATTATCAGATTATAGGATGTTTCACTGCAAAATTGAACGTGAGTTCCATTACATTTGAACTTCATAGTTTTGTTTCTGTTAATTTTGTTTGTTTTAGAAAGGACTTAATTTCAAAATAGCATAGCAATTAAAAATACTCTGTGTGGTTTTGTTATGATTCCAAAGATCATTTGTGACCTTAATGAAAATGCAACTTTACGTGAATATGTTTGCCATTTTATAGATCATTTTTCCTTGTACTGTTTCTAAACTCATATAATAGTACAGATCAAAGAAGACTAATTGACTTGTCTTAGGGCTGTCCTATTTAACTAGAATTTCTTGGACTGCTATGTATTGTTTCATATAGTCAATACTTTAGCATCCCATGTGGAGATTCCTCCAGTGCTTTGTATCTGTGACTAACTTATTCTATTTCTATTTCTAGTCGTATTTTCTCTATTTATCTGTGCTCTTCCAATTCCCTTAACATTTTCTTCACTTCCCTTCTTAAACTATAGAATGTAGAGCATATTGGCTTACTCTGTCACTGACCCAGACTATATACTGATCAAGAGTGGTAAATATTACAGAGAGAGTTCACACAGATTTGTTTTTATTGGAGCACTATTATAGTGATCTCTCGATATTTTTGTAATGAGTTTAGGTGCTCTCACCTGAGAATCTTACCCTGGTATAGGGCGAGCAAACAGAACAAAACAAAAGAGTTGGCATTTAGCAGGTGTCTAGTGTTTTGCAATGTACAATAGCAGGTCACAAGGTGATGAGCAAGAAATAATGCACAGAGCATCTAACTTGGAGTCCAGCATGAGGCAGGATCAACTCACTGATGTCCAGGCCACCTGGGTGAAGATTGTGGCCACCAGTTTTCATAGTGGTGCCCAGAGTTCTCTGTCTCCTGGACATATTGCCTAAGTCCTTCCCACATTGTACCTGGTCAATCAGGTGATTAATACAGTGTGGTAGAAGTGGTGGTATGTCATTCCTGGAATTTGGTTATGGAGACACCTCAGCTTCTGTTTTAATCACTTGTCCTCTTCCAAATGACTTTCTTTGGGGAAAGCCTAAAGTCCAGACTTCTGAAACATTTACATGGTAAGGAATGGAGGTCATCAAGTAAGAGCATATTTGTGTTTGAAGGCAAAATCCGTAGTGCAAGCAAAGCGCCACATGACTGCAGCTCCCAAGGACAACTTCCTTATGAAGTGATGAGAGACACTGTCAGAACCACACTGCTTGTACACTTCCAGACTCCTTACCCTATGTAGTTGTGTGAGACACTGCATGCTATTTTAAGTTGCTAAGTTTGGGGTCAATTTGTTAAAGAACAATAATTAATACCTTGTGTTAGTTACCCAATACGAGAACTGTTCTTTAGGGTATGGAGAAAGAGAGGTTCCTGGGATATAAGAGCTGGCAAAAGAAAGTTTTAGGTCAGTAACCCAAGTGAACTGTGCCCAAGGCAACAATAGGTTCAAAACAGAGTGCCACAACTTTGGCTTCATATCTTATGATGGAAGAACATGTAACAGTTTGTTAAATTAGTCTCTGTATACATGCTAAGTCATTTGGGTAAACTCACAGTTTTAGGATGGAAGTTTATTTTTATACATGAAGAAAACAAATCACCAATCCTTAGTAGCACTGAGATCATAGGGCCCTAAAAATCATAAAGATCAAAGGGAAAAATCTAAATATTTAAATTCAATTCTATTAACCATGAAGACCATACATATTTTTTGGCCAGGATAATTCACAACCTCTGATAAACTGTTAATGTTTACTGAGCCAAAATACATGCCCACCCTTTGCCACCTTTCTTGCAAACAACAACAAACCTCTTCTAATGCTAAAACCCTTTACAAAGTAATTATTGCTTCTGTAAATAAATTAAAGGAAAGGTATTTTAGAGTGAAAATATTAAGATGTGAAACATAATGAGCATAAGAATTCATCTATTCCACAGACAATACCCTGCAAATACTTCCCAGCTACTTATGATTTCTTTAAATAAAAGACTCTTATGCAGTTGTTAACAGGTTTATCAGAAGGATTATTTCCTTTGCTAAATCATCTAATCTGCTCCTCTCTTCCATTAGTTTGGATGTGGGACTGGGAATATATCTGAGTGGCACAAGCGCCTACCTGGCAAGTGCAAGGTCCTGAGTTCAATTCCCAGTAACCAAAAAAAAAAAAAAAAGAATACCATTAGCTAATTCCATTAGCATGGATAATAAAATATTGTCTGTGTGTCCTTTTTGTTGAGATAGAGTTGAAAGGAGAGGGCAAAACTTTTACATGTAGCGAAAGATATTTAAATGGGACTCTAAAAAAGCTATGGCTTAGCCCAGTTTTAAAGTATGAAGGAGATGTTCTCAACACCAGAAACTTGGGGATCAGCTGTGACATTGATAATGAAGATAACAGAAGGACTGGACCCAACTGGTGACTGCTGCTGACACTTCGCTGTATAACACACTTGCTATGCGGGTGTGACTGCCTAGTGCTGGAGCTTAGGGAGGACACAAGACCAGATCTATAAAAATAGGTCAGCTTCAGGGACAGAGATTAACCACGTTTTCTCTCTCCTCAAAATTTCTGAAAACTCCAGCTCTACTGAAAACAGATATTTGGCAGGGACCTATAAATGTTTAAGTTAAAAGAGATGCGAGTTGAAAAAGACCCCCTTGTATTAACTTTATGAGGGACTGCTTCAGATTCCTCTCAGAGTAGAGATATTACTTTGTGATGAAACACACACACCACACATGCACTCTTCTCTTTCTCCTTCCTCTCTTAACTTTCGAAAGAGTTGGCTTTATTCTATCAGAGTATACAAAGAATACACCCTCACAAATTGTCAACACCTGGAATACATTTTCTCTTGGCTATGGTCAAATAGATATCTTAACTGTGAATGTGGAACAGATCTGACTTCTGTCCTGGATAACTTGAACATTTATTTCCTATTAACCTATTTTCTTTAATTTCAGGGTCTAAGAGTTAGATACTTAGAAGAGTAAGATTTTATTCCCTTCTAAAATAAAAATGACATGCTGTTTTCAAAGTTTTAGTCTTTTTATAGTAGATAACAGATGCAGGTAAATGTAAACTTTAGAGGTAAATGTAAATGAAGCAAAAGTAAATGGTTTGAGAAGAGTTTCACAGTAATATTTCCACTTATGGGCTCTAGTATGATCAGTGTTAAGTCTGGTTTCTGATTTTTTAAAATTAATTTGCCACATAATTAAAATCATTCTTGGTTCTTAGTAAATGCGTCCAGCTATCTTACTCTTGATTCTGGTTCTAAATTCATCTGAAGAATGTGATTTTGATGAGTCAATAGTTAATAAGTTTGCTTTTCCATGAGCACAACCAAAGTCATCAAAATGTCAAGTTGGTTGAGAATTTAAGGAACCTGGTATTTCAGGGTAACATAGTTGGACCATTTTAGGAGAAAAGAACCCTGGTCCCCTGAGGAAATGGAAAATTAGTCCAAGAATGATTAGGATTGTCAAAGAGCATATCAAATATAACTTCTAATGACACTTGGTAAAGTACAAACAGCAAAGATGACTTACGTGGTGGCGAGCACTGATAATAGTGCTGTCATAAAGTTACTATTAATAACTCATGAAAGTTAATCTCTCATCACTGAGCTTTCTTACCAATTGTCATGACATTGCATACTCCTCTATATACTTAAGAGTTGCTCATGCTCAGCAGTAGCCCGCCCAATCTACTCTGATAAATCTTTGGACCATAAAGAACTAATTTTCAACAAGTTTCAAGATTTTACTGGTCTGCTCTCTCATTTTGCAAACTAGGTAAACTCGCTTTCAAATTGACCAAACTGCTATGTCCAAACTTGAAATTAGTGTTGCCCATGCCTCATTTTGCATCTTAAAGTTTGCCCTGTTCTGCTAATCTTTAATGTCTCTTTATACTCTTCTGCCCCTTTCTCATGCTAAATCATTTGCCCACACATGTACTCCAATGCATTACAAGCTGCTTTGTATGTTAGTCATCTTTCTATTCTGTGTTATGACCAACCAAGAACACTATGCTGAAGATAGGATAGAGCCCTAAGCATGATAGGACATGTAATCAACTTCATGATTATAAATCAGGAGCCATAATTCTATTTGTATACCTAGTATATACATCACAGACTTTACATCTGTACAGGGTTTTAAAAATTCCCCTTTGAATGTGCCAATCCTTTCCCAGAGTTCTGTTGTTCCCCTTGTGAGACAAAAGATTTTTTTTAACAAACAAACAAAATCTTCAGGTATTTAACTGGCTCTGCACAAAACTAACCCTAGGTAGCTGCAGGGAATCTGGCTCTAGATTCGAGCTAAGCAGATTTGATTGTACTTTCAGCGTCCTCATTGTTCGGAAGGTGAGCAAAAGTTAATTAAGCATTTAGATCCATTTGCTTGGCTATAGGTGTGTTTATTATGCTCCAGCTGGATAGCACATTGTTTAGTGAGTACTTTCCTTGCATCTCTAAATCAATGTCTGTTAGACAGAACCCAATGATTTACCTGCTGTCGTTAATGCACTGAAAGGTCACATAAGCATTGCATGAAGTATGCTCCCGAAGAAAGCTGATCCTTTCTGCAGGATGTCACATTAGGAGACGCACTTGTAAGAGCATACCTCCATTTCATGCAGCATCTGGCACTCACCCTAAGTGGCCACAGGATGCCATATTTACAGGAAGGGTGCCGCTATATTATCAGGTGATTTACGAATTCCATGTAGGATTTAAGCAGGAAATATCTTCTAATGTAGGGAAAAGAAGTCAGACTTTTAAAATTGATTTTGAAACAATTAAATCAGATCAAAACCCACCACTTAAAAAGAAAATTAATAACTTGTTCACCCAATTAGCATTTCTCCAGGGACTGGATATAGAATAGTTACCAATGGTTAGAGGGACGTGAAGTTTTCCTTTCCAGCCAGTTTTAAAACTAAGTTAGAAAATTTTAGCTTCTATCTTTTTCTGCATATTTAACAAAAGAAAGATTTTATTAGCTATTTTGTTAAGTTTGCTATATGAAATATTTTATTTTTTAGCTATTCCTTTATTATATTATTTTTACAGTGAAGAGAACTTGTAATTCATAAGATTCAGTGACTGTTCCACAAAATGGGCGGGACTGGTACTTCAGTACTGAGGACCGTGGATACTACATTTATTTCTATTACTTTATACACAGCAACTATTTCTGACCAAATGATCCTTTGAGTCAAGGCCAAAGTAAAACTGGTTTACTGTATGGTACTTTTTAAAGAACTGTTGTGTTTTTTTTCTTTTTTGCCAGTGTCAGTCACAGTTGTACCTATTATGTACTTGAATTTCTTGAATTTCTTGAGCCTCAAATATTTGGTCATCACATTTTATTTTCAGAGGTTTTCCATTTCTATGCAGAGCCCCAAAGCATGAGAGAGTAGATTCTTGGAACTAGTGAACAGGATTTTTGTTCATCACTATGTTGGCCTTTAGAAGTGAGAGCCTGAATCTTTAATATTGTAAATGTAAATTGCACTACATCCAGGTCCAAAGTCTGACCAAATAGGACAGTCATTAACTATTAGATCAACTACTTTTTCATAGCCCAAATGATATATTTTCATGTACCAATTTTCCTAGGCTTAATTTTCAATAAAAGTCTTTTTTTTTTTTTTTTGATTCACGAAGGAGCCAAATTTCTCTTTCTTTTCTATCAGACCTTATTTTTTCCCCCCAATGATGTTCAGGAGAATGATAATAATAACCGTTCTCAGTTTCTGAGGACTTGCCAACATATTTTAGGAGGAATGTGATAGTCTAGGGCTACAATCAGTTCCACATGTCTTAACTCTGGACTGAAGGGAGTAAATGCCAATCCCAGTTGCCTTATCTTAATATTCAGTGAGCCTAGGAGGCTGCAGACAAATTTTCTTTCGATGCAGGCACTATCATACATCACAGCAATTTCTCAGTCCCTTCATCACATGCACTCAGAGGTATTGTACTGAGAGCCAGAACAGCTGTTTTATGCTATATCCTGAGCTGACTCAAAGAAAGCTCTGTCTTTGACATTAGGATAAGCAAATTTTGATTTGAGGCTGTTTTAAGGACCTGTGTTTGTTGGCAGATAATAGTTTTGTTGCTCTGATTATATCGTTAATTCTTTTCTTTCTTTCTTTCTTTCTTTCTTTCTTTCTTTCTTTCTTTCTTTCTTTTCTTTTTGTATCTGGACTAGAACTCGATCTTGTGCTTGACAGGATCACTGAGCTATATCCCCGCCCTATCCCCATTAATTCTTAAAAATATATATATAATTTGCAGTGTGCTGTTCTAATCTTTTGGGAGATAAAACGAACATTGTTATGCTATTTATTTAACATACAGATGAATCCTCCTATACCCCCAGACATAACTTCTCTAACAGTTATGCTTGTTTACCTGTCATGTTCTGACTATTATTATCACTCAGTTTTATCTTTTGGGTATGAATATGAGTAAACAACATTGAACAAAAGAACACAATATACAAAGTAAATTTTCTATAGTGTATGATAAGTTTTGTTGAGGTCATATTCAACATTTTTATTAATAATAATACGATTTGTGGTTCTACTTGAACATTCACAATCTTTTATCTGACTTCTTAAAAAAATCAGAGCATATCAAATTTGCAAATTCTACTTTACCAAACTGCACCATGTTCTATCCTTTGCTAGTCTCTGTCATGGTAATATTACATCCACTGCCAGAGCTCACTACTTTGCAAAATGTCCTCTTTCTAATGCATAAAGCTATAAAAAGAATTTACTTTCCAGAAAAGGTCGTAAACCCATTTGTTTGCTTCTATCTGATTTTAGGTAGTGCCTTTACATAATTATTAGAACCCAAGATGCATAATTACTACTTTGACATGTGGAATAAATACATGCTTTTAATGTTATGGATTTGATCAAGGTAGTGCTACTTAAAATAAATATCTTTCAAAGCTATTCCAAACAAAATGAACATCACTGAAGACAAAGCCAACATTTTTAGATTACCTTAACCTGAGCTACATGTTTTTTAAACTTCCCCCAAATTAAAATTTTCCCCAAAGTGATATGTTCTGGCTGAAGAAGAGTATATTATAGTAGATTTGGGGCACTGTATGTATGGTCAGCCAGGAGAAGCCTGTGACCTTTCTCCTTGTAGCGGTCACTACCTTTGCCCTGGGTTACTGCTGCATGAAAAACTCTTCACCTAGAGAGATACAAGTGACAATGTCATATGTTCTGAATGTTATGTGTGGTAGAGGAGAAGAAAGCAAAAGCCAGTGAGAGGCAAAGCATTGGTTTCAGTGGTGTAGTTTGGAAATCACTGGGTGCACACTATGGTAGTTGGAGCAGAAAATGGCGCCAAAGTGTGAAGGCCATGTAGAATTTGCAGAAACTAGCAAACTAGGCAGCGTGCAAATATCTCAGCAATGAAGGGCATGAGTGTTTGCCAGTCTCTCAGGAGGTTTTGTAAAGTAACACTTATTTGGCACTAACTCTGGTCTAACTTTATCACTTCTGGTTCAGGACCCACACGTTATTGAGTTCACAAACCAGTACATTAGTCCAAAGAATAATTTAATTATTTTAATTGAGAATTCAACCTGCCTATTTTCTTGCTGCCATTTTTCCGCCAGTACAGGGAATCGAACTCAGGACCTTGCACTTGGCAGGAAGATGCTGTGCCAATGAGCTATATCCCTCGCCAATCTGCCTATTTTTTTTATAAGTACTCAACTGAAAAAGAAATCAAGAATTTCCTCAGACCTTCCCTCTCTCCTTCCTTATTTTCTTTTCTTCCCTCTCTCCCTTTCTTTCTGTTTTCATCTTTTCTCTCTTTCTCCCTATCCATCTTTATCTCTTGCTTTATACTTTGATGACAAAGGATAATTATGAAAATTGGACTGGAAATCTGTCTTCTCATCCATCTTCTTAGTTGGCAAACCTCCAGTAAAATAATCAGATTACCTCATCAATATGAGAGTCAAACCTGAAGAACTCTGTATCAATCAAACACTTCTGGACATTATCAATTCAACAGACTAATACTTGGATCTCACAGTAAGATTATATTGTCAAAGGAAACAGACTGTTAATATCTTCTAGGCAACTTTCAAGGGGTACTGCCAATATTTGCCTTGATGGCTCATTTTTTTTGAGGTTTGCTTGGATGTCACCCAGATGGCACTGAAGTGATGTGTGATAGGCTACTGGGAAGATGTGGGAACATTTCCCTTTTTTAGGGTAACCGTGCTAATCTCTGGTTTGATTCAATACACGTCTCAGAAGTGAATCTTATTTACCCATATTGCAAGTTATTAAACAAAGTCTTTCTGCAATAGCCATGTACTTATTTCAAAAGACAGGTAACTGTCGGCCAAAGAAGAGTAAATACAGTGAGAGATGAAAAGTTAAGTTTCTATCCTGAGAAAATTACCTAATTCAGCTATACGAGATTAGAAAAAATAACATATTAGAGATTTTAATATGTTCAATTTGAGATTCTTCTAGGATGCCAAGATTATACCATAGATATGAATCTTAATGTTGGAAAAATATCTGAGTACTACTCATATTTTTTTCTGCTTTGGTAGCTCATTGGCTCTTGTGTAATACGAGAAAGATCAAAGCCAGTGATATTTATCTTTAAATTATCTGCACAAAGGTTATTGCTGAAATCAGCTTATAGGAGAGACAGCTGTGGGAGAATGTTGACTCATGGAGATCTGTCTCAAGCACTTGTGATCCACAGATAAATTTTGTCTTATTTGCATAATGTTTAAAATGTTGCACTGGTATTGATTTAAATGAATCAAGCAACTTGCAGGTTGGCACAGTTCCTCCTACTTTATATTTTTCTATGAAAGGTTTGCTTTACTCTTTTTTGAAGGAAGTGTTATGGATTGAACATGGTGTGTAGCATATAGTAGGCAAACATTCTACCAGTGAGCTACATTCCCAGCTGTTGTTTTACTTGTTTGTGTTTGCTGACTGGGTCCTACTGACATTAGATTCCACAGGCACAGGAATGAGGATGGGAAAATACAACTCTTTGAACATAACAGGACCTGAAGAAAGTAATTATATATCCTAAGGGGAAAACCAGATGGACATTTTCTATTAGATCCAAATTAACAGAGAAAAATGTTAAGAAGCATGTAATTCAGCAGAAAAGTGAATAAAATGAAGACTGAAGGTAAGATGTGGAGAAAACCATTTTGAAGATGTTGCTAAAATTCAAGACAGAAACTACAGAAGATGAAGCAGATTTTGAAAAAGAAAAGAAGGGTGAACACAAAGAAGCGAATCAGAAAGAGTGGGTCTAAATGCGCAACTCCAAGAATACATGAGGATAATCCAACACAGCCTCTTTCTTACACTGACATTTATATCTATACATTTAACTACTTGACTTGAGTGGCTACTCAATAACTCAAAAGAAATATATTCTAAACAAAAGTCTTGACTTTTGTCATAGAAAATATTCTACTCAAAATATTTTCCACCTTAGTTCACTGAAACATCTTTCCATGTTCATGGACCCAAGACTTTGGGTTCATACTTGGCACTTTCCTTACAATGTTCTGTATCATGATAATCCCGCTTCTTTTCCTGTGTCGCATTTCCAGGGTCGAACCACTTCTCCACACTTATACTGTCTTAGAATGGTTGGACCAATCATCTTCTCTTTCCTGTACTAGAATAGCTTTGTACACTGTCTCTCTACCCTCACCTTTCCTGTGCATGCTTACTTAGCAGAAAAATAGCCAGAGAGATGGACAATTTAATCAGGTTAGTCTTCACAAGTGTTCAATGACTGAAATTTCACTGCAAGGAAAGCTAAAATACCAAACAATGGTTGCAACAAGGGTTTACAACACCATTATTTACCCTCTTCCCACTATTCTCCTGCAATCCAGATTTCTTTTGTCTAACAGTTTTACTTTACTCTTACTTGGAGGGTGGGGCACTGCTGGAGAGACCAAAGTGTTGAAGGAACTAAATGCACAGATGTTGAAGTTATTAAGAATGATATTGATGCCTAGGACAGACCAAAGCATGTTCACCCCAATATCGCAGTCTGCAGAGTGCAGGGTCAGTAAGTAAGACACTAAAAACAAGGAGCAGCAATGGCTATGTTTGGTGGTTTGTGCCTTAGGGTGGTTCTGGGAACACACTTTGAAATGGATAATTCTGTGCAGCGAGTCCACTGAATTGTGCACCCACAGTAAATACCACTCAGAAAGCAAGGACTAGACAGACAGACAGATGGAATAAGAATAAACAGAAGTCAAAACAGAGATCCCCGGATGACTCAGTCAGGAAAGCCTGTTGCTGGGATGACCTCTCAAGAGTTGTCTCACCCTGATCACAAGGGATGGGTCCTTATGTCAACTCACTGTCCAGTCATCACTGGCTGTGGAAAGGCAGCGGGCATAGATTTGGGCTTTTCTGTGTCTAAAAGCAATTCTCAGAGGGGCACTGGATGACAGTCATCATCTATTGCCAGTTTTAGGCACTTGGGAGATGATTTCTCTCTGGGTTTGAAGTGGTGAATTCAACACCCATTACAATGGACTTGAATAGTTGCATTTTGTGTTTGTTTTGTTTTTAGGCAAGGAAAAGGAATAAGGAGGGGAAGTCCTGGAAAAAACTGAGGACACATATTATACATATGAGAACTAAGTTCATGCATCAGGAAATGCTAACAACAGGTTGGTCATTTGATAGTATTGTGTGTTTTTGTTTTCCCAGTATAACGTTCTAATAGCATCAGCAGTAAGAGGATCAGCGATGGAATCTCAATGAATGAGAGTTGTGAGCTTCTTTTGTACCTAAATGCTGCACTTTCCACACCTCACTTTGTTACTGTTATGTGAGCCTACCGTCCTCTCACTTTCAAAACTGTTCATAGCGTATTTCCTGCTTTTCTTCATTGAGAATTTGTTTGCGGGCATCATATTTCTTCCTGTACCTTATGAGCTGCTAGAAAATAGGGACTTTTGCTTCTTTCTGCCTCTTTATTACCTAATCTATGCTAATGCCCTCCATCAATTGTTTTACTAATAGCAATCGTTCTACTGCCCCTGGGGAAAACTTAAGAAAATTACCTTTAAATCCTCAATTTCTTCAATTTCATGATATCTACTTTTGCAGTTTTCTATAAAATAATTTTAAATGACTGGCTCAACACCAGGTGCATATTAAGTATTACCTAAGTGTTTGTTCTCAGCTCTTCCATATTACATTCAATAAATAACTGTTAATAATGACAATGACTAGTACTTTAGGACTAATTAGCACGTGACAAAGCACAGGCAATGAATAAAAAAGAGAGGAAGAGGAGCACAAGAGCCTAAAGAAAGTAGTTTCTGTAACAAGTTCTCACTCTAGTAAGCAGGGAGAAGTAAATGATAGGAAGGCTCGTTCTTTTAGGTGTGATATGACATCTTTATTATCCATAAATCCACTGTATTTATTATATACAAATGATGTTTTCTGTTGAAGAGACCTTTAAATATTCTCTTTTCCTGGTGAAGCTTTAATAATTCTATTCTGTGAAATGAACTGGCAATAGACAGCTTAATGTATCACTTTGTGAATGTGCAAAAATATGGGGGCTATCCACAAAGGAGCAGACTTGGAAAGGCTACATAGCTGAAGCTTAGAAAGGGTGTGACTGAAAAGCAGGGTGAATGTTTACATTTTTAACATATAATAAGAGACAGACTGCTACTAATCCCCTCAAAATATTCACCCTCACACTGAACACATTTATCCCATCAGTCATGAACTTTCTGAAGCAGTTCTGGGAGTTCTCTTTTGTGAGGTTCTTTCTGAGATGTGGTAATATATGCACTGCATTCTTCTGCAGAGTGCCATCTAATGGAAAGGCCAGCTGGCATACACCTTATAGTGTGTTCTAATTTGCCTTGTTCACTGGATCCGCTGCCATGAGACTTCTGACTCTTTGGCAAAGATGAAATGCCCATGAAAAGTAAATATTTGGAATTGGTTCAGGTCATTTTAGCAGCCAATGTTATAGGCAGCTGTGTTAGATAGAAATATTATAGGCAGTCTAGTACATCAGGACTTGCTTGGTGGGTATCCCCACTTCAAGGAGATGATCGGAATAAATTACAGGACTATATTAATGAGATATCCAAGAGTTCAATCATACATAGGTCAGCCCACCATTACAAAGTAACTGAGTGGCCTATAAACTATACTCTTAATGACCCTGGGCATAATGGAGTCTTTTCCCACAAAGTCACTGAAGCCTCTCTACAGGCACTAATAAGGCCTCTATTAAATAAAAGTAAGGGTCCTATCCTGAGGGCCAACAATCATAGATATCAGGATGGTTATTTTCAAATATGGGATGATTAAAAAAGGTTAACTCCCACTATAGGTCATCTCAGTAGAAAGGCCCCATTATGGTTGGGAACAAAAAATCATTCCTATTCTCACTGGCTTAACTCCACTAAATACTTGGGATGGACAGACCCTGAGCAATGTGTACATATAATAACTTTACAGGCTAAAGACTGGTTTGCAACAGATTGGCTTACTGGCCCTTGAATTAGATGGGAAGCCCCCAATGGCACTCATTGGTCTTGTGGGACCAATTTGTGGCCCTGGCTACCCCCTGGATGGATAGGAAGATGCATGTTAGGATTTGCCTGGTTACAAGGCAGGAGTGTCAAAACTATTGACAAACCTGCTAATTTACCCCACTTACAACACCGATGGTCTAGGAGGGTGTTTCACTGGTATGATCACTTGGCCTCTATCTTTATCCCTTCCCTAGGGTTAGAAGACGTCATGCAGCACATCAGGGCCTTAACCAGCTATACTCAGCGGGCCTTAAGTGACACCACAGCTGGTCTCTCTCTCCTAAATGAAGAAGTAAAATTAATGAGAGAGGCCGTCCTCCAAAATCGGATGGCATTAGACATTTTAACAGTAGCACAAGGGGGTACCTGTGCAATTATAAAAACTGAATGTTGTGTGTACATTCCTGATCCCTCTGCTAATGTCTCAACAGCTATTCAAGATATCAGGCAACAGATCAATGATATGTCAGATTCTAAAAATCCCTGGAACTTATCCTCTCTATGGGAGGCCGTTACTGGTTCCTCTTGGTGGAAATCTTTGTTAACTATATTCGTAATAACCCTGTTGATCTTATTATTTGGCCCAAGCACTCTTAATTGTTTCTTTGCCTTTGTCTCCTCCAGATTTAAAGCTATACACCTACCCCAGATGAACACGCATGGTGTCTATCGAGGGCCTTTAGATAGACCCTCTGGAGAGCTTCTCTGATGGCCGATCAACAACTACGACCCCTTTCAGCCTGAAGAAGCCAGAGCGGTCATCGCCCGTTACTCCCTCACAGCAGTTCGGGTTACTTCTTCAGAGGGGGGAATGTTATAGGCAGCTGAGTTAGATAGAAATATTATAGGCAGTCAGACAGGGCCAGGCCCTCGAAGGAGCCAACATAAAAGTTATGTGTGGGCCAGACCTTAAGACAAAAGGGGCTAAACAGGTGCACCCACTTACCTCCCTAGGTGTAAATGTCAGGTATTGATATTCTAAATAAGTAACAACCACTTTCTAAAAAGCCAGGAAGAGTCACTAGCCTGACTCTCACAGGAAAACCCCTGATCTGTATTCATGCCCATTTGATCCCAGTCCACTCAGTCTTATCTGAATATTTATCCTTGTAGTCTTATTGGTGGACCATAGTTTTGTCCATTTCCCCTACCTTGGACCCGCCTCACCTCGTGGTTTTCTTTATAAAAGTCCCTAGAAAAGATAGAGTTGGGGGGTAACCCACTCAGGCCCCCTTTCTGTCCCTCTCTTGGACTGAAGCTTTCTCTCTCTCAATAAATACATTCTGCTCTTAACCTCCGTTGTTCCTCAAATTCATTCCTCACTTTTAGAGAACACAAACTCGTCTGATATCATTCAGGTTGGGAGATTTATTTTCCTGTATCATTCCAGGACAAAAGCAGCGAAAGGAATTCATGAAAGAAGACTTCCAGAACTACCTTGGAAAGTTGCAAGAATGAGGGGCTAAATGTATTCAAAGTGAAAAAGGGTAATATTATGGGGGGGATTATGGGCGATGTGGATTTTGCTATAATAAGTGGTAAACATTCAACTGTACACTGTACATTTCAGTCATACTATGTACCTCCTACAGAAAAAACCCCAGAGCTCCTGGAGAGAGGTGGATGAGGAAAGGCGAATTTAGAGGGTAAAGTCTGCTTTACCAAGAGGATAACACTTCCAGGTAATGGATATCACACTGCCACTTGAGGAAATCTCGGGCCTGGGCCAGGTGTCAGGCCCCAAAATCCTTTCTTCCTGTGGGACCCCTGCCAGGAAAGTTTCTGACTGCCTTTACTATTTAGCAGACATAAATTTCTTTTTTAAAGGATAGCTTTTCAAAACAAATTCTTAGCTCTTCATCACCTGTGAATAACCATTTGGAAGAATTCTAAGGAATTAGTTTTTCAGGGTGGCCTGTTTTTGTCTCTCGATAGAATAATATTTTTAAATAAAAAGATACTATTAAAGAAAGCTCTTCTGTTGTAGAATTACCATCCAAAGTTTTGTCTCAGCAATAGCTTCCCCTTCATCTGTCTAGGCTATGAAATCCATGACAGGTCGCTTTAATCCACCAGCTTTCTGTCTTTTCTTTGGAACCAAGACTGAAGAGTTGTGTGCTTCCTTCCGTGGGAGCAGCGCTCATTGCCTGCCGGAGAGGTGGTTTAGCAGCTCTGGAGCTCTGAAGCACCTAAAGTTCTCTCCAGGCAGCAGCTCAGGCAGACTAAAGTGAGAAATCCATTATAATAACATGCTTTCTGAGGAAAAGGGATTACAGGTAATTTTCTTTTATTCCCTAGTAACAGGGTTTTAATACAGTGCTGAGACAGTAGTTGAAAATCAAATACCTCATTGAATTAAGGTGAAAAACAGACGAATTGTCTCATTCCTTTCTCAAGGCTGTGGAAACATAGAAGTTAGAGATTTTTATTTATTTATTAATTTTATAGTAGGTAGTTTTTGGAACATCACATCTATATCTAGAAAGCACATTTCCCCCCAAGGCCTGATTCAACATGAACAATTGTAAATTCCATGAGATTCATGTTAATAGAGTTTTGGTAACATAACACTTGAAAATGACCACATAGTCCAGGATATATATATCCCAAGGAACACATACTTGAGCTTGCAATCTCAGATTTATCATGACTTTCAGTGAGTTTCTTGTTCTGATGTGAGTGTAAAATCTTTGAGGAAGTCTGTACTAAATTTCTGACTTCTGTTCTTTTTCTACCATTTCTTTGCTGGTTTGTCTGCCGGTGGGTGATTGTGGTTTCTATCAACGATGTCTCTTCTCTCAAGCAACTCTCTGCTTGCTTTGTAGTCATTACAGAAAAACGTCTGTTCTTAAACTGATAATTAAACACCCTGCGTTGCTGAATCCCACAGATGAATAGCCTAAGTGTCTTGAAATTCTCTCCACTTGTTCATGTACACAGACCCTCGGGTACTTGTTCAGCACAGATCGCGTGGAGTTCCAGTGAGAATGCTGAAACTGGAACCATACCCAACTCATCCGAGGAAAACCACATGTCCTCTGGGGGTCTTAATATTTTCAGTTTGAGAGTTAGAGAACATACATCAGATAACCTCATGGTCCAAATTAGTTCTAAAATTTTACTCTGTGCCCATACGCACTTGCTCACGCTCACTCACTGTGAAGCTCCTTCACAGGGTGGTTCGTAAGTTCCAAGCACATGGAAGGTGATCGATAAGTATCTGTTGAATAATTAAAAAGAATCTGCACATATGTACCTTGCTCAATCACGGAGCTTACTGAATTACTGGAATAATTCATTTTCTCCAACTCTTATTTGTAGGCTTCCATGTTAGCTGTATAATTTCAGATATAGCACCAAGTGGAACGTTGATATATGAAACACTGAAAATGGGCTTCTAGTGGAAAAAGCAATTGACCATTAAGCAGAGTGGTGTTAGCAGTATCTCTTCTAATGGTACATTTATAATGAATAGCTGATTAGCATCATGCTGTGATTAGGAGAGGTGAATAACCCTGTTTTGTCCTTCTGAGGACTTTTAATCTGCGCTAAATTGTTTTGAAGCCCATTTATATTACACCTTATTGTGCTGAGTGGGTAGAAACTTGAAATTGCATAGTTTTCATAAGAATTTATACAGCTCATCTTTCATAACTATGTCAACTCACAATGCTTTATGGTGGGAATCCCAAAGTCAATACAGAATGATACCAATTTTTAAAACAAAAGGGAATAAACTCAAGGTTAAAAAGAAGGGCCTCATAACTAACCTGAATTATTAAAAGCAAACTCTGTCAGCTACCAGTACAGGACAGTTAACATTTGACAGTGTAAACAAAAATTCAGATCACATTGTAGAATAACAGGGAAGAAAATATTGACATCATAGTTCAGCAGAAAAGCCTGTGAGACTTTGCAAGATGACATCTTTGTAGCTGGGGAAATGTAAGGGTAGTTTAAAGGCCTGTGAATACAAAATTTCTCTGTACACATTTGCATGGGACAGAAATAAGGAGAAAAGGTTATCCCAAATGCATGGACTGACTTCCTTTATTTCTTCTTGTGCATTCCAGCATAAATCAAAAAGCCAATAGAAATTGATTGGAGTGGAACTAAAGGCAGATGGTGACACAGAGGAGTGAAGGGTTCTCAGCTGGCACTTACCACCACCCAGCGATGCCACGGTGACAACATAGGGAGGGAGCTGTTGGAAAGAGAAACACTGTTTTTCTCCTTGTCAAATGCAATTTCAATCATGGCTGACTGAAGGCACATTACAGTTTAGTGGAAGTTCCAATGTGTTATTTATAGGGATTTGTAAATTACATTCATTTTCTTATAATACTCAAAAGCATGTATTAAAATTTCACTAAACTTGTCTCTCATAGGAGAGAACAGTTGTTATTACTAATATTCAGACTCATCATTTTTCTTAGTCGCCAGGGGTGGAACAACAGCTGGGGATTGCCTTTAATCTATCAAACATTATACCAAATACAAAAGCATAATCTTCAGATTCATTTCATCAGTTTCCAAAACAAGAATATAAACATGAGTTGTCATCTGTCACAATGGCTTTAAGTGATCGAGGCTTTGCAATTGATCAAAATTAAGCCTTTAAGCAAAGTTACAATAAAGAAGGGTCTATAACAGAATGATTGCTGGGTGTACAGAAAATGCTGTAGCTATGGTGGAATTTCCCTGAGGATAATTGGGTATATTTCATGATGTTTCCAGGGTTCTCTATTATTATATACCTATATCTCTCAACTAAAACTCAGGGCTGCTAGCAGTAGATTTGGAGTTTCAATGGCAGAAATTAATGAACAGTACAAAAGTAAACTCTACTGATGAATATGTCTTCTTAAAAATAGTTCATAGTGACCCCGTAGGTGGTGATTAGTCAGGGACAGTTTTTGGAAAAGCAAAGAATACATGCAGAGATGGGTGGTTGATTCAGCAGCACATACCCTTGCACAGACACAGGTAAGGGAAAGTCAAAGTTCAAGAACATGTAATATATTTCCTCTTCCACTGAAATATCTGGCCCTCATACTTATATCATAAATGACGTTCGTAGAGGAAAGGTGGGTAAATAGTATGAACACATCAACACCCTAATGACCAGCAATTGAACTAACTTCAAACCCTAGTGCAAACCTGAGCGTTTTGTGGGCCTTTCTGGGAAGGAGGTGTCATGAATTATTCGTACTACTATTCAAATTATCCGTACTACTATTCCTCCCAGAAAATCACCCATGTTTCCTGGTGACTGATATACACTTGTGCAATGAGAAGAACTCGGTACTCTATGAAGGACTCCTAGTACCATGCTATTGGTAACTGCGTGATCACACTCAGCTGCTACTCCTTGTACATGTTGCTTTGTGTATTTCCAACCATATTCTTTTCTGATTCTTGATACAACTACACTCTGTTGAACCACCATCCATTCATTGAATTCATTCATTCATTCATTCATTTGATTCACCTAATATGTATTGAATATACAAGCTTGTCTCTGTGAGCCCAAGTCCACTGGAGGGAGAATGTGCCTAAGCCTCTTCCACAATTCCAATGATACTAGGAAAGAAAATACAGGCTTCTAGGAGAGGAAGCAGCAGGTGCTTTGTACCTTGTGTTCACCACTTGTTGTGTTTCTCTAATCTCATAGCCCTTGGTTTTATGGCCATCTTTTGGTAGGTCCTAGTTTATATTCCAGCTGTTAACTATAACCCTGAGATACTATGGAACTGCTTTGGTCATTGCCTACTTAAAGAATCTGCTCTGTTAGGGATGTCTTAGAAGCCATGAAACCCCATAAGATCAATGGGTTTGCAAAAGTTATTCCTTTGTTTGTGTTCAGTTGAAGGGGATATGTATTTAAGAAATGGCAATTTCTTTATCAAGAACTCATTGGAAAATATACATATACAGCAGGATTCTGCATCTTCCATTAGAAATAAAAAAGTTCCTTGCGTGGCTATGTTAATACTGGAATACAAATATATTGTTTGTCTTATAATGGTTGTCTCCGCCCAGAAATTCCCTTACAGACTCTGTAAGTAACAGTTCATTCAGGATGCAAAAATCACAGCTGCTTCAATAGGAAAAAATTATAGTAAGATATTTTACATTGGTAAAAGTGATTCACTGCTAAGAAAAGGTGAAGCATGCCTGCAAGAACACATGGTAGCAGGGTTAGAGAAAAATCACTATCTAAGACCTCAGGAAGAGAAGGCAAGAAGAAATATAAACTTGAAAGTGGGTTCCTCCCACCCTCTAGCATGAAGCTGAGGTACAGACTTTGTCAGGGAGATGTGGCTGAGGCTGTCTTGGAAGACAGGGTAGTTCACTGAGGTGCCAAAACAAACCACATGCCAGATGTGCATGCAGGTAAAACTCCTTAGGGGTCTAGTTAATGGGGTTGCCATAAAAGTTATCGAGAAGCTGCCTGCTGTGACATGAGGAAAGTGCCTGCTGTTGTGCTGGGCTACTGGTGAGACTTAGTAGGAAGAAGCTACCAGAATGTGATGGAACTCACTGGAAAGTCACACTGGTGTCTCTACAGCACTCTTTAGCATCATTGTGTGACTGGCAAAAAGTCAGGTTGACAGGATGCAGCTCCAGTGTAGAGTGAAAAGTACATTTGAAGTTGAAAGGTATGATAATAGACTTGTACTCATATTTTGTTCTTTGTTACCATGGTTTTCATTTAGCTGATGACTTCAGTGAACCTCTGATGGAAATCAGCCCTTATTTTATTTATACTTACATATGAAAAGCAGTTTTTTCTGAAGTTATTTATCCATTATTATAATGTCTGAATGCAACCGTATGTGACAATACATAATGATGAATTAAACTCTTATAATATGCATACTCACATTTGGATTTATTAGACTTACACATCTTAGGAAAATCTCAATAGTTTAATTTAATTAAATAGCTATTCACCACCCACTAGGTGTACCTTTTTAATAAAGATGCAAAGATTTAAAGATGACCTTATCTTCCTGATTGCATAAGATAAAGTCATACAAAAAAACTAACACAATACAAAATTTTATGTTGTATTGTATTCAGTCATTTTATACACATTGTTTGACCACTTACCATGAATAATGTAACTTTATTATAGTTACAAAAAATGAAGGCACTGGGGAGTTCCCCTGCAGGTCTCAGAGAGTCTTTGTAAAAATTGGGATTTGAATTGTTCTTTGAAGTATGAAAATGTTCTTCAGTAGCTGAGTTTAAAGGGATAAAAATGAACAAAACTGCAATAAAAACTTCAGCAAAGAAATGGAGGGAAGAGGGAAGCATAGGGATTATTTTGTTTATTATGTTCAAATCATGGTTTTGCCCCAACATCCTGTACCTAAATAGATTCCCAGGTCTTCTCTTTCCTCCTTGTGGTTTTCCTGCACACTACAGAAAGATGAATCTTTAGACAACAGAGTATCAATTATCTCACTATTGTTTAACGCCTCAATGTCTGCAGATCAAGCCTTGCTCGATTAAGAATAAGTGCCTTCTCCTGATTTTCAAGTTTGTTCATGGTCGTCTTACACTTATGTTTCAATTTGTTATCTCACGATTCACTGATACTGAAGGCAACTTACTTATCTCAAGGGCTATTGTTCAACTGCATTCCTTCACCTGGATAATTCTTCCCAACTCTACTGAAGAAATGAGATCCATGTTTCCAAGACTATCTTAAAATTACCTTTTTTGTGAGATAGTCTTTATCTTCCATGAATGAAGTTTCTTTTGTCAATGCTGATGTCAGTGGAAGGAGAAAAGCATTGTTAAGGTCAGTGATGGGGCTTGTCTCGTTTTTATAACTCAAAGACAGCAAAAAGTATTTCTAAAAAAGTTAGAGGGTTGCCTGAATATAAGCTGTCTGATGTTTTCTCTTCTACCAGCAGCACAGATCAAATGTTATGTGTGGAGGAGATTATTAGTATTCAGGAGAAAGATGGACCCCAACCCTCCAATCAAATAGAGAGGAAATAAATTTTTTTTCCTGGATCAATTTAATAGTACTCGTGTGCCTGTATTCTTTTCAGATTTATTCTAGAAGTAAATGGATATCTTCTTCATGTCAACCTCAAAGTCCTTGGCTTTGTACTAAAGTGTCCCCCTAAATCTCATGTGGGTAAAGAAGGGTCACATTTCATCAAATGCTTTGTTATGGTAGATACATTGTGTCAATTTGGGGAGTCTAGAGGTTTGCCTGAGTGACTCAGCAGGAAGCCAGGGCCACTTGGATGATGCCAAGGTCTGCTGCCACCAGGAGCAGTAGCCAAACTTTCTTCTCCCTTAGCCATAGGAGTCCAGTGCCTGGATCGCTGGGCACACTGAATCTAATGCTGAGGAACAAATTCTCTATGCCGCCTCCACTCTGGAACCTGGTGTGGCTGCGGCCACTATTCTGGAACACGGTGCTCTGCAGCTTCCTTCTCAAGGCAAGGTCTTGCACCTTTGCAGTTCTGAGACTTCAAACGGGTGGAGACTTGCTGTTTGTGATGCCCTCGGGCCATCTTTACAATCCACTGCTTTACTGGAGCTTCCTTTCCGGCCAAACTCAAGAGATACGTTAACCCATTAATGAGATCGCATGGGATGGCATTATGGGGGTGATGACAGCATGGAGGCCTGCGGGGCTCCCTGAGGAAGCGATTTTAGGCATAAACTTGGCGAGCCCATCCGCTCACAGGATCCTCCCTCTCTGCCTCTCCGCTTTTCTCCACCACGAGGACAGTAGCTTTTCCCCACCATGCTTTTCTGCCACCATGTTCTTGACTCATCATGGGCCGGAGCAGTAGAGCTGGCCCGACACGGGCTGAAACTGTGAGCCAAAATAAACCTATCCTCCTTTAAATTGTTGCTCGCAGGCATTTTGACGCAGTGTCAAAGAGATGAATGAGAGTCAGGGACATGTCCCACCACGTTCTGGGCTCCATGGTGAAACAGTAGAAAAAGAACAGAGCAGAAGCAGATTTATTGTCTATCTAGTGTTATCTTATTATTTATAACACTTGCTTCTTCCAAGGCTTTGATGAATGGCAAGTTTGCCGTGAGCATCTATCCACGCACCTCAGGAGCTGTACATCTAAAAGCAAAAGATCCCACATTTTATTTTTTTAATGCTCCCGTGTTGGCAGTCCTGGGTCTTTCAGAAAGCTGCTTTTGTATCCAGGTGAAAAGTTTAGTATGGATATTGAAATATTTAGATTCCAGATGTGTATGCAAACAGGATTCAAATAGGAGAGTAAAATCATATGGAAGACAATGATCTCACTCTAATTTCACAATTTATTCCTCTAAGTCACCTGTCTGTCTTGTCACACGATTGACATGTAGCCTCTAAGCAAGGAAGATTCCTTGTACGGGAAACCTCTCCTTTTGAAATAAAGACTGCAGTGGTGTGGCAGAATTACACGGCTGCGTGGTCTCTGATGACTTGCTGTGGATGAAGCATATGGGGTACTGCTCACGTTCTTTTCTTTCTAGAGAGTTGGACTTATTGAAGTATAACTGATTTTTCTTTATAATATGTCAAACTGGCATTTTATTGATGTAAGTAGTGGTGTAATACCATAATATTTTTGATGTAATTTTATATTATAGGGGGATTTGGGGAAGAGTTGCTAGCTTCTCCCCCTTCTCCTCCTCCTCTTCCTTTTCTTCTGTCAGTGTGCAGCTTAATACAGATTCACTTCTTTGATACATAATAGAGCTACATACTTAAGTCACAATGAGATAACCTTTCTGAACTTTATGCTGATTAGCCTCTGTAACTTTTAAACTTGACTTGCAAAAGCCCCAGCCAGTCATTTAAAACAAAATATAACAACCCTTAAAGTCATAAGCAAAGAAAAAGAAAGCATTTTTATTTTGGTCATTGGGATAATTATTCTCACTTCTACTTTAACTTATTAGGACTTATTAAGACATAGGAACATTATAAAATGTAAATTATACATTAATGTCAATTATGGTGAATAATCTCTTCTCTGATTATCGGAAATACCTATTTTCCCCAGCCTTCTAGAAGGTTAAACTCTTCTATGTTAAAAGGCTGTAATTAAATTATTTAAGCACAGCTGAAAAAAAGCTTAAGGTTTAGTGTCACAGAAAGTTTTCCACACCAACTCTACACTAACAAAGATGGGGCAATTCAAAGCATTAACAGTTAACTGCTTAACAATCAACTTGAAAGATTTGGCTTTAAAAGTACATGCACAGACATTTATTGTCTCCAGGACTGGCATCACACAAGTGAGATCGGCTTTTTATGCTTTTGCTTTTCACTCGGGGCACCTTTGACTATGAAGACCATTTATCACGGTCACCATTGTCTGGCACTTGAGAGATCTCACTACCAGCGGGAGCAGCGGGGGACTCCAGTTTAGAAGAAGAAACGGTTCCAAAATCAGTTTTAAAGAATTTGAACCATTAAAAATTCTTTGTATTTTGACTTGTTCTATATTAGTAACAATGTCAGTAGCACTATTGTCAATGTGCTCTGAATACATACTTATTAAGGGACAGCCAAGACATTAGAAACTGTGACTCTTAAGGTTGGCCTCTCTTTGATTCTTTTGCCAAAGGGCTGTGACTGAAAGGCCGGGGGATGGCTTTAGTTGTGCTCGTCTCCCTAGCATCTAAAATCAGTGGGCTTGCAGAGTTGGGAGGATGAGCAGGAGAGAACGGTCTGGTAACCGTAATGACACCTGTCTTCAAAACAGTCCTGCCATTGTCAAACACTGAGTTCTAGCATGAAATTTTAACAGCTGATACATTTTAAAATGATTTTTAAATTACAGAATTTATTTCTCAAAATGAGCCAATCCAGTTGTGAAGACGAAATCATTCTCCACTTAAAATATTTGCAGGTGTTTCATATCTGGTTTTCTAGTAATCATTCATCCTGATACATCAGGCTGGGAAAAGAAGATGAGGTTATTTTATGATAATGCTTTGTTGTCTGTGGTCAACAGAAGGTTGATTTTTTTCCTCTCCAATTTATAACACACAGCAATAAGCATCATGCAAGGATTTGTACAAAAGTTTTGCATCATAAAATTAAACCTGAATTGGTTTGAGCCTAAGACATACTAATTGGATTACAGAAATGATGGCCTGGCTCCTATTCCCAGTGGTGTCCAACCTGCTGCAAAAGCTGAGAGAGAATTTTGCCTTGAAAGATTAAGACTGGAAGTTTATGAAATCTTTGTCTTCTCTGTTTTCATTCAGCCCCTTGTTTTCTCTGGTTCTGTACGGGTATGATTTATCCTGGGGTAAATGAAATTGGTTATAAATTTCAGCTTTCTTTTAGCAAATGCACCATTGAAAGTATCTGCACATGACAAACAGCTCTATAAAGGAAGTTATGATAACGAGGTCCCTCAGTAATATACTCTTGATCAAAATTGTGGTCACTCAAAGCACTTCCTATAACTGAACTTCAGACAAAAATATCCACAGTTATCTATTTACTTTCTGTTTTGCTCGATGGATTTTTGCATTCTGAAATGAAATTATACCAGTCTTTTCCACTGGGCCTCACACAATATCTAAATATAGTATTAAGACTTAATAACTACTTGTTGTAGCAGTCAATGAAAATTTAAACTTAAGAAACTTCATCTCCAGAAACCTGGTTTTAGTATGTGAAGGAAACACAAGTGGGGAAAGAAAGAGAACTTTGGGCATTCTGTCCCTTGAATTCACCAAGGGAGCCAATTAAGTTGCTAGTAAGGTCATTTTAAAATGTTTTGTTTGTAACTGATTAAAATCTTAGATAATTTTTATAATGAGGCTAATATTGAACTTATGTCCCAACGCAATGCCTTGTTGTAGACATCCACTTCAAACAAAAAGGCAAAAAAACAAAAAAACAAAAAAGATGTGTGGACTGGAGGACGACTGAATGAGAAGGCACTTTTTAGAAACTCCGATCCACATGCTATTGTAGGCAATTTACTTAAATTTTATATCTATATAATGTGGCTACTAGAACCAATCCACAGCACTGCTGTAAGAAAAACTTCAGTTAATATGTTAAAACCACTTACCAAGACGCCCCATGCATAAATAAGCACCTGCTTGGAATAACCCATGTCTACCAGTGTGAGTTTTCTGGAGCTCACTAACTTTTCTAGAGGTCATTCTCAATGAACCAGGAATCTTGCACCAGCTGACTGTCATCTTTAAGATTACTTCCATTTATTACTGACACCTGGCTCTCTCTGAAGACTATAATTCCCCTCTTGTCAAATGGGTGTGTTTTATCTCCTCTACCTCAAGTATCATGATGTCTGGGGCTGCCCTTCTTGATCAGCTATCTGTACGTTTCTTATCTGTTAACCACCATAGCATAAAAGAAGTGCATGCCATCCAGTCACACTCCCATATGCCATCATCCACTATCTCAATATAATTCCTGTCCTTTATTGTTTTGGCTACTGGCTACTGTTTCCTCTGTAAAGGATTCATAGCATTAATCATCTCAATTTTAAGAACTATATACAGGATTCTTTAGTGTCGACTTCAGTTCTTTGATCTAGCCACCGACTACCTTTTCTCTACTCCCTTTTAGATACCCAATCCTGTCGTCAAGCTTCAGAAGTTGCCATCGCCAATAACTGCTGACATCTAAATGCCCAAATCCAAGCATGCTACATTCCAGCTACCATCTCATAATGCTTTCTACTTATTCTCTCTATGAATCCAAATGTAATAATTCTTCAGCAACACTCAGGCCCCCCCCCATTTATTGTTCCCCCTTCATGACCTTTTAGCAAACGTCCACACCCGCACATCTCTTAGGCATTGGCTGACATCCTATGGGCCTGTGGAATCATTAAAATGTCTCTCTTGAAGATACTTTACAAGTTGAAAATCCTTCACTCAATCTAATGATCAAGATATATTACTTTGCTTGTGGCTGAGACAAATTTCTGAAAACCCAAAATTAAAAGGAGGAGAGGTTTATTTCAGTTCACAGTTTGCTTCAGTCCGTTTGCAGCCTGGTGCGGCAGAGGGGCATCACAGAGGAGAAACAGTTCATGGCAGTCAGAAGACAACAAAAGCAGCAAATGACCATAGAAGATTCTTTCTAAATATTCTACTTAGGCTCTGTAGCTTAGGGCAGGTACTAAGCCAATCAGAGGACTGATTTAGTAATCACACACCCTTAATCTCAGCCTCACACACACTAGATCCAGCCAGCTCTGAAGAGGCCCCACCTACGACTACATGAGGCTTTGGAGGGACATTGAGACACAAACCATAACACAAGGTAATTTAAAATTCACAAATCTGGTACCCACCTACAGTCTCGCTATGTACATTATGTTCCCCTCATAACAAATTCTTCATGCTTAGAAGCTGCCCGATTTACCCAGGTTATACACTCTCCTTTCTGGTACAAAGGCTTTGCTCCTCCAGTTACTTTTTCTTCTCCTTTGCCAACTTCCTCCCTCTCTACTGGATCATTTCCGAAATAAAAAAAAAGATCTTAATGCTATTATCATTAAAAACTCCTCCTCCTCTAGCTTTTTGAGACATGACTCCTTGAAAGTTGGCATAAAATGAAAGCCAATAAATGATTGGCTTATGCCTTCTTCTTGTTCACCTCTCATTTACCACCTTAATGTACTGGCATCAAACCATTGAGGCTCCCCTTAATTGTCTCACCAACAAATCCATATGGTGCAAAATCTAATGATCAGTTTCATTTCTGTGTCATGTTCAAACTCTCAGCAGTGACAGACACAAAGGTTTACTCTTTTGTTCTTCACCAGTTAAACCTCATTCACTGGTCCCCTGAGACGCCAACTCTTCTGTTTTTCTCCTTCTTCATTAAATGTAGTCAATTATTTGTTTGTGTATCTTCTCCTTTTCCTACTTAAATATTGCCAAGTCCAAAGCTCTCTGCTTCCCTCTACCCCTGAGTACATCTAAAAGCTACCTCTATTTTAGCATGAATCATGCTAAAATCATAGCAACCTCTATTTTAGCATTATAACCTCTGCCCTTACGGCTTTGAGAACAGTGTAATTTTATGCCAACTGTCAAACCTTAGCACCATCCCTGAGCTTTGTATCTGATTAAGCATTCATGTTATTTGTAAATAGAACTTCAGATTATTATGCATTATCATGCTCACATCTCATCCTTCTAGCCCTTTTCTATTTGATCTATAGTAAAATCACATATTCAGTTGCTCAGTCAAAAACCTTAAGCAGTTTCTTTCATTTCTATCTTTTCTTCATAATCTTTACCCCATTCAGTCTGCAAGTTTTGTGAACTTTACCATCTAAATATATTGGTATTCAATCTTCTAAGCATCTTGACTGCCAGGACCCCCAGCTTAGGTAATAATTACTTCTTGCCTGAGATAATTATTAGTTTGATGCATTAGGTAATTATTAGATAATATATTAGACTTATAACTGTTCTTCCTATTTCATTCATAATTCCTATAGTATACTTTCACAAAGAAAAAGTAAGAAATATGTGATGGTATTATTTTCCAAGTTTCCACCTCTACCACTCATCAAACCAAATCCACCCTATGACATCATGAATAACATGGGAAGGTCTTCCACACTGATTGGAAAATCCAACATTTAGCGATCCTAATGTGGTTTTACTCCTTCACCCTGAACCAAACATAAGGGTACACATGTTTTGATGGGCTGAACTCATACCCTACAAGAGAACCTTTATACTTGCTATTTTGACCCAGGTGAAATGCTCTTTGCCAAATCTTCATGTGACTTGCTCCTTATCATTTCAGTTATTATTCAATTGCATCTTCATAAGACGGGATTTCTTGTAGGCTCTATTTGAAGACCTCTCCTATCCCCAATCATGAAAAATCTGCTTATTGTGCGGTTTGCTTTTCAGAGCACTCAACATCATCAGATCCTACACCCATACACACCAGGTAAATACATGTGGTGCACCACACATTTGCTTATTGATTCTTCCAACAGAATTTGCTATTATTGAAGGAGGAGATTGGTTTTGCTCAATGCTGATTTCATGACCCAGAATGGTACCTGACACATTTTAGCTCCTGAATAAAAAACTATTAACAGTGCTGGAATCAGTGAAAAAAAGGAATGGATAGTTTCTGGGTTTGGCCTCCTATGTAGTTACTCAAGCAGGAATGAGGACACAGGGTAAAAAAGAAAATGTGATGAAATGCAGAGAAAAACTATTTTCATTGAAAATTTTGCTGTTTTTAAGGAAGGGGAAAGGATATAATCTTATTCAATCAGCATGCTGTGATGCCTGCCATGGCAACTCCAGAAATATCTGCTCTTTCAGATGATCTTAAGGGTTTGAAAATCACTGACTTTTCCCCATCTCTAACAAAGCTAAGAATATGTTGCATCAGAAAGACAGTTTTTAAAAAATAGATAATTTGAGTTCAACAATTTCACTTTTATATATATGGAATATTATTCAGCTATAAAGAAAGACAGTTTGGGGGACTTTGTAGGCAAGTGGTCAAAACTGGAGTCCATACTCATAAGTGAAATAAATCAGCGATACATGTGCAGGCAATGTATGGTATCACTGGTGTAAGAACCCGAGGATGGGAATATAAACTAAGAGACATGAAGGAAATCTATTCAAAAACAAAGAACAGATGGGACGAGGGAAAGGAGAAAAGAAAGAGACAAAAATGTATGTATGTATATATGAATATACATATATGTAGGAGGGCTAACATGGTTCTAATATTGTATTATATCACTTAATGCTAAGGAATAATTGATGACGGGTTATTTGATCAATCTTGTATGTCTGTATGTGTTATCCTGAACACACACTTCAAAGATATCAATATGCAAAGCAGCAGCTCTTGGTGGTTTTTTTTGTTTGTTTGTTTTGTTTTTTGTCTTTGGCTTTTTGTTTTTTGTGTTTTTCTATTGTTGAGAGGATTAATTCTCTGACCAATTTTGCATGTCTGTATATGGGTTCATATATATACACCCCGAAGATATCAATGGATAAAGCAATAACCACTGTTGAGATCATGTCACCTTGTCTGTAGATCAGTTGTGATGGTACTATTTTTTATGCTAATTTGTGTCTGTTTGTTAATATGTTTTTGTGCTTTTATTTCAAAATAAAATAAAATAAAATAAAAACAATTTCACTTTTGTGTTCAGTTCTGTTTCTCTTTGCCTCAGTCCTCTCTGATTGGTGTAAGAGCAGCCCTGTGGAGTTAAGTCACTGATTAATTAGCTTGATCCCAATTTTATTGATTGGAAGGTTCACCACAATTAATAATCAATAAATGTTAGACAAATTCTATGTTGTTGACTCCTAAAATCATTTTTAAAATTTCAGCAAAAACAATATATTCCAATATGTCCTGCTTTCATCTAGTTACCAGTGTATGAAGGAAGACATATATCATCAAAATAATAAAGACATGATGCTATTTCCAAAGGGAAATTGCAGAGTGCTGTGGTCTGCTGGTCCACCCTCTATGCCTAGGGCAAATCCCTTCTCAGTACTTAAGTGTTTAACTGACTTTGACTTCAATGTTACCAGCCTGTGTTTCAGACTTCTAGCAACTGAAGTCCCTGCCTTTGCCTCAGTGTCCTACACATTCCTGAGCATCCAGAAATTATTTTCATCCTCAACCAATTATGTTCCAAAAGTCTTAGCCACTGACGATCTGAAAAGTACAAAAGGTCTTGTCGTGATTTCTGCATCCTAGAAAATTTTCCCCTAACCTGATACTCTACCGGGGAACGAGAGGTGATATTTTCCTCTAACTTGATTTTCTACCTTGGAACTACAGGTGATATTTTTTAGGAATTTATCATTAAATGTTCACCACTTAAGGGTAGCCTCAGAGCATTCTTTATAATTAACTCTGGACAATAAGGCTATGTAAGTAATTTTTTCCTGAGCCAACCCCCACCTACTTCAGTCACTACATCAGAATGCATTACTAATCTTTAAAACTGTGTGAATCAACTTATTTCCCACAAATTATGGCATAGCAACACCTTGAGGATTGTTACAAGACTTATAGAAAAATATGGAACTTGGCAAACTATTTCACTGAGTGTTTTAGTTCAGAGAGGTGATGCTTAGGGATAAGCATGACTATGATATGTTTTGAACATGAGGTTTTGTTACACAGCAGAATGGCGATGAAGTAACGGATAGCCAGCTTTTTTGCATTTGGACAGTTTAAAGAGTACTGCTTTAATATTTGATAGATATGGACTTTGGGGCTTGAACTAAAAGATGAAATTTTACTTGCTTATTGTCTTTTATTTTTAGACATTTTTTGAGACCTATCACTTGTTACATCTCAAGGTTAACATATTCAAACTAAGCTTCCCACACGCATATAATTTACTGAAGCACATGCAGCCTCTTACTGAGCAGAATTGCTGAACCTCTTCTAGCGGACATTTCAAAGTAACTGTGGTGAAACAGACTGGATCTCCTTTGTGACTCTTTTGTGAACATGAGAGCCAGCTCTCCTGGCAGAACACTTAGTTTTTGAGATGAAATATGCAACTGATACTGGCTGAAACCCATTTAGACTTTTTCCCCTCCTACAAAATAACTGTACAACTTGAAGCTTCAACTTATTTCTGTATCTACTTTAATTCAAGGCATTGCAATCTATTATATGTAAATACTAAGAATTTCATGTATCAAAATGAGAAGATAATGATAGCTTTATTGTTAAAGAATTAGACTAACTGTGGGACTATATGTTATAAATGCACCTAAAAAGTAGTGTGGTATGTTATTAAAAAGCTTGGTGAACTACAAGTGAATGTACTTATTCATGATTATAAATGATTGGATGAAAGACATGAGAAACATTTAAATACATGATGCTAACAGTGTATCTGGTGTATAGAGGTGATTCAAATATCAGACTCTATTTGAAATAATCTAGCACTAGATTTTTATTTGTTGTATAGATTTATTCCTGAACTCCTAATACCAATACTTTAAAAATGTAAGTCTGTCTTATACTATTTTATTCACTGAATTATTGCTCCGAGTCTTTGTTGTATTTCAGAGTAGTTAAACCTTGTGGAAACTTTCACCCTTGAATAATGAGACACTTACAATACTGATATATTATTATCTCTATCTAAAATAACACTTCCTGTGGTATTAGATTCTCATTGACAAATAATGTGCTTGTTCTTCTGTCTGTACTAACTGATAAATACTACAGAGAATATGAGAAATAATAAATTTTTAAAAAGAACTCAAAGTATGGTGACACATGTGAAAACTCAAGTGTAGATGAATTTCTCACTGTTATATTTGGTGCTTTTAATGTTTAATTTCTTTGAGTTATAATGTTCACATGTTTGGGAGTTATCTTTTCGCAAGGCACCCTGTCACATGACATTAACTTATTTATGTCTTTGAAAATATTTCTATTGTTCAAGAGATTTCAGAAAGTTTGTAAATTGCTAAATTGAATACTTTCTAGACATAAAATCTGGTGTTGAATCTTTTTGAAAAGCTTATACTTTTATTTATTCTTGCTGATATAGAAGACTCACCTTTAATTCTCTAAACTCAATGAATTGGAGATGCCTGGAAAGCTGATATATCTACTGCACTATTTCTTGAAAAATAATTGTAGTATGATGTTTCCAGTTCTTTTGGCAAAATACCCAGCTGGGTTGATGGAACCTCTAATCATAGTTTACTGAGGAATGTCCACACTGATTTCCATAGTGGTTGCACCAGTCTACACTCCCACTGAGAGCGGAGAAGGGTTCCTTTTTCCCCAAAGCCTCTCCAGCATTTATTATTGGTTCATTTCCTGATGACAGCCATTCCTTCAGGAGTAAGATGGAATCTCAGTGTTCTTCTAATTTGCATTTCTTGAATGATCAATGAAATTGAACATTTTTTCTTATATTTATTTGCTGTTTGTATTTCTGCATCTGAGAACTATGTATTCATCTCAGATGCCCATTTTTGCATTGATTCTTTGAATTTTATATGTGCACCCATGTTTATAGAAGCACAATTCGTCATAGTTAAATCTTGGAAACAACACAAATACCCATCAACTGAGGAGTGGATAAGAAGGATGTGGTATTTTTATATAGTGAGTATCACTCAGCTATAAAGCAAGATAAACTAGAGGCTTTTATAGGTAAATGGATGCAACTAGAGAGCACACTAAGAGAAATAAATCAGACCCATGTATGTAAAAATCATATTGCCTCTCTAGTGTAATAACCTGAAAGAGTAAATAAAATCTGACAGGTACAATAGATATTGTGAAAGGGAAAGAAACTGCTCAAAAGGAAAGAACAATTTAGATGAGGGAAAAGAGAAAGGAAAAATATGTATATACATATATACAAAAGATAGCCGAGGTAAATATACTACTAATTTCCATTGGTTTTGAAATGAACAGTTAATGTTTAACTGTTGATCAATCTTACATGCCTAAAGTTGGTTATCTGAGTAACCACTTTGAAGATAGTAGTAAGTAATACAACAGCCATTGTTAATTCCCTATCCCCTCTGTTTTGAAATTTTTTATCATTTTTATTGTTTTTATGGGTTTTTTACATCTTTTTAATTTTACTTTTGTTCTTTTCTCTTTAAAATAAAAAAAAGAAAAATTGCATTTCAAGCTCACTTTATCACTGAAATTGTTTTTATTCCATTTGATTTTCTTGACCAAATTGCTCCCCAATTGCTCTCGCTCCATGCGAGCATATCCATTCATTATGTAATAACCTAATCTGTAATGCTATTACTGAAGCTTTCACTGCACATGCTCCAAAGTCAGGATGTTGTCCATCTTCACGTTCTATAGGTTATTTAAAATATTTTTATTTTTGTAATATAAAGCCACAGAGCAATAAATGTGTCATTTAAAGAACTTTCAGTACCTATTCTTGTTCTCAATTGCTTTTATCAAAAGATGAAAATTATTTTTATATCTAAGACTGACTTCAAATGTCAGTAGCTTTGATGATGGTCACTAAAAACAATGCTATTCAGTCATTTCTTTTCTCTCTCCCCAAAGTTTTTTCTCTGAGCATAAATCTCTACTGAAGTACCTGCGTGATTTTATAAATGATTACCAAGAGTATATAGAAGATATTTATAGTTCTCTCAACATTTACCCAGCAAATTTGTTATAAAAATAGTTTTCTTTGTTTATGAAATGCTCATTAATTTGTAGAAAAGAATTTTCACATAAGGTATGCCAATACAATTAAACTGATTGAATTATTTGAAATAATCAAATAGTATTTTTTAGATAATAATACACTTGTAATTATGAATTGATAATTCCACATTCATGTAATAAATAAATAGTCATTCTTCAAATCTACCTGGAAAGAACAAGGGAAAATGATTTATATTTTATAAGAAAGGTAAATACTGAACTTGTTCCATATTGACAAATATTTACTCTTAAATTTTGTGGATAATAATTTATGAGTAGCTTCTTGTGATTTAAATGAAATTTCCATTAGATAAATCCCATACCTTGTTTTCTTGGTTTCATATTTTTTGAGGACAGTAAATAGATTTTCTTCATCTATGCTATACATCTAATTACTTTTTCTTTCACTTTTTAAAAGTAGTATGGCTTTGCCATTTTGGAGATCACTACCCAAAATTTTAAAATCCAAAGCTCTTGAACAGTTAGACTATTAACAATCCTTAACAGAAAGTTATTGAATATAGTTATTTAAACATATATTTTAATGCTACTTTTCTCAAAATATTTTCTCTTATATGAATTCAACAGTGCTTTTCTCTCTTTTTTTTCTTGTAGCTATGGTAACTAATACTAATATGCACCTTACATTTTTCTTTATAGGCAACATTTATGAGAACCTTTACTCAGGTTGAATATTTGGGGGTTTCAGCAATAATTTCTTTCCATGTTGAAGTAAAACCATCACGTTTTGTGAGAAGATCCTACATCTGCTCACTTATTTTCCCTGCCAACCATGTGTGAGGCAGGGTTATCGCAAGAGTATAGAAATAAGTTCATAGCGCAAGGGCAGCTTTTCTTCCCCCCAAGGTAGCTGCCGTCTGACAAGCATAGAGAAGCCAGTGACACTGCGGACAGACTGAGGCTGAAGGTCTGGGTTGCTTGGGTGTCGCTGATCAGAGTCCTGAAGTCCAGGGGCAAAAGATCCTAGAATTCTGAAGCCCAAAGCAGGAGAAGAAGCATGTGTCAGTGCCGGGACAGGGAAAAATCTGACTTTCTCTGTCCTTTTCTTCTGAGTCCCCAGTTGATGATACAGTGCCTACCTTACCTTGAGGGCAGATTTCTCCATTCATGCCAATGTCTCTAGAACTTGGTCACAAAACACCCAGAAATAATGCGTTAACTCTTCTGGGGGTATTTCTTAATCCAGCCACCTTGACACCTAAAATTAACCTACATCAAAGTTTGGCTAGATGTGATCATGCTAGATGGACTTCATATTTGGGGATTTTTGCTATTGCATGCGCTGTTTCCTCCAAAGGACAGACATACTGAACCTTCAGAACTAGTTCTCTTTTTTCTTATTCTTGTCCCATCTATGTCTCTTCACACCATGATTCAGAATACATTTGCTTCATGTTTAATTAACTTTGAGGTCATTGCATGTCTTCACCTTAGAAGCTGCAGAGAATATTTTTGTGAATTTTTATAAACACCCTTTCCTATGTACTTCCAAGAATGAACGTGAGCAATTTAAAATGTGTGAGTCCCTGTGGACTTAAACTACATTTTATTTCTTAAATGCAGGGGGAAAAATGGGATTTCAGGATTCTATTGCCATTGCTTCCAAAAGAAAATAATGTACATTTAAACCATAATTTCAAGATTTGCTTCATTGTTAAAACAAGCAACTCTATCTTAAAATACAACAGCATTTTGTACAACAGGCTAGGTACTAAAAACACATCCATTTAAAATAAAATCATAGTAGCCCAAGAGCTGCATCTTCTCACACTGGCTTCTCACCAAGACTTAGTGCTGTGCACAGATGGCAGGAGTGATGTAACGGAATGTGTGTGGAGGACATTTATTAAGATACCATGGGGGCCAGGGCTTTATAGCAGCTGCAGCCCTCTCTTGGGGAGCTCGGTGTAAAAAATGATTTCTCATCCATTCAGACAGAATTTTTTTCCCTGCTAAAGTCTCCAGAGACTATTTCATTAACCCACCTTTACAATGACTTTCCATAAATGAACACAGGATGTGATCCTGGCTTGTAATATGTACCATTTAAAGTAGTTATCAACGGGACCTTAGTTATTCCATCCAGGCCCTGTGTGAGGTGGGTGAGTGAATAATTACGGGTGACTTTCAAACTAGTGCAGATCTGATGCAGCCTTGAAGGCTTCTAAGTATGGGTTGTTTTGTCTGATGGGGGAGTAAGTGCTGAGTCATTAGCATGACATTTTGGAGATCATTTGGAATATGTAACTAAAATATGCCTGTTTTTCTTTGGCAGATAAGGGGCTACTGTTCTTATTGTACACAATGTTGAATTTTAGGTTCTTTCCTCCTGGTTTCAATACTTATTATTTAATGGGTCTGTTTTTCTTCAGGAAGGGACATACTGTGGAGCTATGAGAAGCAACAATGTCTCATAAAAAATATTTTCAAAGTCAGGAAATAAAAAAAAATGTCAAACAAAAAGTGAATTGTTATTTCCTTTTCCATGATTACTTTGAAAAAAATATTTCCAAGCAATTACAGTTGTTTTGATAAACTTTATAAAATTGTCCTGCCCAATTATCTTCAATGATTCATTCATCCTGCTGGTTATTACACTAAAGCCATCCCAGTTTTAGATCATAAACAGCCTGGAAGGGTGCTTGCCACTCGTCTTGGTATTACCTAATGTCTTATGCACAGGGAATGCTTAATGTGTCCATTAGAGGTGTAGTCAGGGAAAAGGTAGCCTCAAATACAACTTATGACAAATTGCCGTAAATGTAGTAGCCTAAACAACACATACTTTATTATGACACTCTGTAGGTACAGGCAGGCTTGGTTCATTCCTCTACTTAGGCCAAAATCAGTAATCAATGTGCTCGCTAGAATTTTATTCAATAACTTTGTTTTCTGTCTCTGCTTCAAAGTAGAAGGCAAGATGAAGCCTCTATATCACACAGGAAAAAAAAAAGACTGTGCTTTGAATATTCTCTCATGTGAAGTCCTATTCAAACAAAAAAGGTACTAACTGACAGTACGTGAGACAATGCTCATATGAATGTATCTACCGATTTTTTTTTTTTTTGCTGTTGTTTAGTCAGTGCACAAAAACAATGGTGAGTGTTTCTCACTAGTTTAATATATTTTCTCATTTTCTTTCCATTTTCATATTAATTTTAGCCTATTAATTTCATTTCTTCTTCCTTTAAAATATGCCCTCCATTGCCTCTTCTGTAGAATTTCCTTCAATTTTTCAATTAACACAAGATCCCAACATAATGATTTTCATCTTTTCCAGTCTAATTGTTCTTTTGTTTTTTGAAAAGAATCTCAATTGGTATAAAATAAACATCAGCTGAGTTCTAAAGATGAGAATGTTTCTCTTTTGTCAGTTTTCACCTTATAATTTTCCTGGTTTTTTTCTTTTTTTAAAATACTTTTTGCTATTCTTGTTTCCCTTCTTTAATTTTGCCTTTTATGTCTTCAAAGGCAAATATGAGCGTGCCATTTTTTTTTTTTTTTGGCTTAGTCTCTAAGGACAAAATCTAGTCTATAATTAAATTGAGTAATTATGTGACCCTGAAAAGCCCTTGGACATCAGTTTCTTTAGATATTAGAAGAAAATAATAGCAAATGTATTTAGTAAACAGCAGAATCAATTTGGCGTTTGATCTGAACTTCCTTATTGTAGCCACTCCTGTGTGAAACAAGTGTTCTGAAGAAACTGTATCTACAAAGATCCTACACACTTTATAAAGAAACCACATCTATAAAAATCCTATTGACCTTGACTGAGTAGAGCCTTTTGATTTTTGAGAGATAGAAAGTTGTACATAAAACAAAAAAGCCAAAGTTAGTGGGGTATCTTTGGTACCCTCCATAGCATGACTATTAGATAAAGTTATTGGAAGTTATTGCTAAGCCTAGTAGCCTTCTGATCTCCACCAACCCAAAATCTAACTATGTGCTAAGATAATATCTGAAATCTACAGAAGAGGTTCCCCAGCTTTGCTATAGACTGTCTACCTGAAGTTCCCAACAATGTATTTACTGAACATATGGATTCATGACTTTTTTGTTCTGTGGGTACAGACGTTCATGCAACCTTTTCACAGTAAAATATGTTATTCAGAATTATATAGATGTGTGTTCTAGGGCCACAGTCACTCATATTTTGTTCAGAGTAAACTGATTTATTATTTCCCTTACAGCAGGGATGTCATTTTATATTAACACATAAAAGCCAGCTTTCATTTAGGCAAGAAAATCTTACAATCAGATGGTCAATAATTGCAGCAACTAAGAAAAAATGAATTGCTTTGCTCAGAAATTGCATCATTTATTAAAGGAGTGGTACAAGATCACCAACTAGCCTTCCAGAATTAGTCTGAACTATATTACACAGAAGTATAAAAAATTGATAGGAACAACCTTTATTATTTCACCTGAAAGATGCTTTAAAGAATGAGTTTTCAGTCAAAAAACTTCTTCATACACTGATCCATTCATTTACTTACTTATTCAACAAATATTTAGTGATAGGGATGAAGACATTTTTCTCATATGTAGGTACAATGAGGGAAAGTATGAGTCAAGATGTGAGAGAATAATCAAAATCTAAGGTTTAAACAGAAGTTAGAGTTGTGTTAGAAGCTCTTTCTCAACACAAAGGTGGAGTTGATTTAAGGAAGAACCGAGTTGGACAAGATCAGTTAATTGACTGTAGTTCGGAGGCTGCTGAGTGACCTTGGATAAGGCCCATTACACCTTTGGATTTCATTTATTTTTATGTACACAATCACACTTTCCATCTGGTGACAGGACAATAGCTGAATTCACCGAACATTTCCAATGTGGCAGATGCTAGTCCAAGAATTTACATATATTATTTTTCCAATCAATTCATGACATAAGTTCCATTAATGTGCCAATTTTATCCATAACAAAAATGATGGCCAAAAAAGTTGAATAACTTCAGCAAAGTCACCCTGTTAGTAATTGGTAGAAACAAAATGAAGCTACTCACTTCTTTCATCTATGAGACCAAAGTGAAAACTCTTGGAGTGGAAAATTCCAAATTCATTTAGGGAGAAAGCAGCTGGAGAAAATTGCCCAAGTTTAATATAAACTACAATGGAGTTTACTTATGAAGAATTTTCTGTTTACATATTTTAAAAAGCTCCTTTTAATACACTCATGTTTAGTTTCCATGGAATCCATGAAATTGTGGAGAACATCGTGCACTTTTCTAAACTCTGTAGCTTAAATCCTTTCAGATGCCTGACATAACAGTTAGAGTGAGAAGCAGCAGGACTACACAGAGAGTGGGTGGTGCTCTTGGGAGGACAAACAATACACAAAATGATGTGTGGCCTTAGAAGATTTTCAAAGACTTCTTGAAGTAGTTGGTATGATCATTTCTAAGGGCATAAACTCCCCAGACTAAGTAGAATTGTTTTTAAATGTACCCACCTCACCAGTATCTTCTCTCCACTCCAGTTTGTCTACTGACAGTAGGGACACACATAAATATACAGCCCAACTTGACAATGACAGAAAAGAAACTGTAACAACCAATCTCTTCCTTTCCTCTCGTGTCTCTTAGTTTTTACATTCTATTTCTGAAAAATGATCATAATACCTTGCACAATAGTACTACAATATTTCCAAAGAAAACATACCTCCTTGCAAGGTCCTATTCAAATGTAAGGGTACCACTTAATTTTCTTGATGCTGCATTCATAGGAGCAAATTTTGTGAATGAGAAAGTATTCAGATTTAGCTAATGATCTCATTAGATCCACACTTAATGCATTCACAGTGAGATCCCTGAAAAGACTAACACTTCCATTTGACCAAAGTATACCTCTTCTGGATATCTTCCTAAAACAGTTAAAGTCATCATATTACAGTAATACATGCATACCCATGTTAATTTCAGCAGTATTCACAATAGCTAAAATAGGGAAGCAGGTTATGTTCCCATCACTAGATGGACAGATAAAAAAATGTGGTATATATATGCACAGCAGAGTACTATTCAGACATAAAGATGGATAAAATGGACTGATATGAAGGAAAATGAATGGATCTTGAGACCATACTGCTAAGTGAAATAGATCAGATGCAGAAAGATATACCTGGTATAGCTCCTCTTGCAAAAGAAGCCCAAATACAAATACTTTCAAGAGTAAAGTAAAAAGGGATGGAAGGTAGCAAGCAAGTAGGGTCTCTGGAGATGGAAACGGGGTTGCGAGGGATGATGGGAGCAGGAGGAACTATAAATAAGACAAGAGATGATTATTACATATACAAACATATGCTGAAACTGACTTTTTAAGGGTTAGTAAACTCCAGAAAAACTTCCAGAAGTCATAAGTGAGGTAATTGTAAATAAGCTAATCTCAACATTCTTAAAGATAGTTATGTAAATTTGGGGAAAAGACTCCTCACTGTATAAGCTTCTAATTATTAATATAACTCAGACTAAAAAGAATGTTATTATGAGCCAGTTGTTTGATGATATCACGCTTTTTGTAATAGGAAAGTAATTAAGATGTGTGATTTTATTACTATTAATCATGACCAAAGTGAGAAAAAAAATTTCAGAATATTAGCAAACACATTAAGACTTAGGTTTGAATTTAAACACATTTTTAAAGACCTCTGGCTACTGCCTTAGTTAGTTAGTTTTCTCCTTTCTGAGGTAAAATACCCAACACCCAAAATTAAAGAAGCAAGGTTTATTTGGCTCACAGTTTGTAGAGGTTTCAGGCCATACTCAGCTGGCTCAAAGGGAGGATGGCTTGGCAGAGAGCATTGCAGAAGAGAAATCATCCACAGTAAGCGGGCGGTCAAGAACACACTAGCCCTCTTTCTGCCTTTTGTATTTTGTGCCCAAGGGCAGTGTAGCACTCACACCCTTAATCCTAGCCAGAATTATGCCAAACCAGCCAGTCACTGAACTAATTTACTAATCCCACACCCTTAATTTCAGCATTACACCCTCTAGATCCAGACACTTCTGCAAAGTCCCCACATGACTGCATGATGCTTTGGGGGGACATGTAGACACAATGACAGCTACTGTAATAATTGTTTGAATAATGAAAAGTATTTTAATGCTGACATACCACGCTACCATGGAAAGCTTCAAGCTAAATAATACTCTGTCAAGAGAAAGGAAGGCAATATTTTATGCTGCTTTTTAAAAATTTTTCTATTTTATGGAGAAAAAGTAAAACGACATTTCATAACAAAATAATAGAATAACGGTAGTTAATACATTGCTTATTGTTATCTTTAAATTAGTTGCTCAGAATACATAATGAAACATAAAAATTCTTCCAGTTGATATTATAAACCTTCCTTTTCAATGAAATAGGAGAGACACTAATAGTATAAGTGAGTTGCAGTTTTTCCCTTTTCCCTTCCTTTCTTTCCCTTTTCAGCCATCCTAGCTCCCTTTTCCTTTTGAACAATTTCTTTCCATTTCCCAGTATCTATGTTACATTTTTAGACCTTTTTTATTCTTTCAGGTTCTTATGCCAGGCAGACAATATGATGTTTATGAATGTGAGTCTGATTTATTTCACTGATGAATATGGTCCCTAATTGTATCCATTTATCTATAAAAATCTTGAGTGTATTTTTCTTTATAGCGAGTAGCACTCCATTGTATAAAAATACATCATTTTTATCCATTCTTCTGTTGGTGGGCATTGGGAGTGTTTCTAAGATTTAGCTATTGCAAATTGTGGTGCTATAAACATGGGTGCACATATATCGTTGTAGTATGATGTGTTTAATTCTTTTAGGGAGATGCCCCACAGGTGAATAGCTGGATCAAATGGGACCTCTAATCGTAGTTTTTTGAGGAATCTCTACACTCATTTCCACAGTGGTTGAACCAGTCTATACTCCCACCAACAAAGTAGAAGTGTTGCTTTTTCTCCACAGCCCTCCAAGCATTTGTTATTGGTTCATTTCTTGATGATAGCCATTATTTCTGGGGGAAGATGGAATCTCAGTGTTGTTTTAATTTGCATTTCTTGAATGACCAATGATGTTGAACATTCTTTCATGTATTTATTTACCATTTGTATTTCTTCATCTGAGAAGTGTGAATTCATCTCAGATGCCTGTTTTTGGATTGGGTCTTTGAATTTAGGGGCTCTGAGTTTTTCCAGTTCTTTAGATGTTCTAGGTAGAAGTCCTTATCTGCGGGAGAATTAGTTAAAATTTTCCCCACTCTGTGGTTTATCTTTTCACTCTGTTGGTGACTTATTTTGTTGTGCAAAAGATTTTTGATAAGATGAGATGCCAGTTGTTGATACTTGGAAATATTTCCTATGCAGTCTAGGTTTTGTTCAGGAGCTCTGTTTATACCTTTGTCTTCAAGATTTCTAGCTACTTTCTTTTCCAGTAGATTCAGTGTTTCTGTTTTAATATTTAGATTTTTGATCCATTTTTAAACTTTATTTTAGTGCATGATAGTAGACATGAGTCTAGTATTAGTCTTCAGCAGGCAGGAAACTAGTTTTCCTAGAACCATTTATTAAAAGGCTGTCTCTCCTTCCATGAACATGTTTGCCCCCTTTGTGAAAGATAAGGTGGTCAAATGTGTTTATAGTTGTGTCTGCATCTTCTAATCTGTTCCACTGATCCTCAGGTCTGTTTTTTGCCAGTACCATGCTGATGTTAACACAGTAGTTTTGTAGTATAATTTCAAGCCAGGGATTGTGATGCTTCCTGCCTGGTCTTTGTTGCCTAGAATTGCTTTTGCTATTTTAGGTCTATTCCGGTTCCAAATGAATATTAGGAATGTTTTCTCTAGTTCTGTGAGATGTGATAATGGTATTTTGATTGGGATTGCATTAAATATGTATAACACTTTTAGGAGTATTCTTATTTTCACTATGTTTTTTCTTCCTATCCATGAGCAAGGGATATCTTTCCATTGTCTAATATCCAATTCAATCTTCTTTTTCAGAGTACTGTAATTTTCAATATATAAATCTTTTACTTCCATTTGTAGATTACTAAATGTTTCATTTTTTGAATGCTACTGTGAAGGGTGTGGTTTCCCAATTTTCTCTCTCAGTGACTTTGTTTGTATACAGAAAAGCTATTGATTTTTCTGTGGTGACTCTGTATCCAGCAATACAACTGAATCTGGTTATTAAATTTAGATGTCTTTTGGTGGACTTTCTGGGGTCTTCTATGTAGAGCATCATGTCATCTGTGAATAATGATAATTTCACTTCTTGTTTTCCTATCCTTATTATTTTTATTTCTTCCTCTTGTCTAATTGTTTGGGCTAATGTTTCCAGAACTGTATTGAGTAGGAGTAGTGACAGTGAACATCCTTGTCTTGTTCTTGCTCTTAGAGTGAAAGCTTTCAGTTTTTGTCTGTTTAGTGATAGTAGCTATTGGTTTGTCACAGGTGGATTTTATCAGATTGAGATAAAGACCTCTCTTCTGATTTTCTGAAGGGTTTTATCATGATTGAATGCTGGACTTTGCCAAAAGCTTTTTCTGCATCTATTGAGTTGATCATGTGATTTTTGGTTTTGGCTCTGTTGTTGTGGTGTATTACATCTATTGACTTGCATATGTTGAACCATCCCTGCATTCCTGGGATGTATATGCTATTTTTTGATAGGATTAATAGGCAATCCCAATGCTCAACATTTCAAAGCTTATCATTTCAACATATAATGCCTTATGTGTTTGTAATGCCTTTCAGAGCATCACAATTTATAAAGTATTTTACAGGTCTTGCATTTTTGTTTGTTGAATAAGCCACTTAACATAGATTAACATGGATCCTGACTTTCCTATTACAGATGTACCCTTTGACATCCACAGTGTGGCATCTGGGTGTTCAAGTTCTGACAGGCAGCCTGACTGAGATCTATAACTTGGGCCTTGTGAGTCTAGAATTCCCTGAGTTCAGCAAAGACGTGTTCATTCCCCATAACTTCATGAAATCATTATATAGCAATTGAAGACCAAAAGAACACTTTCTTTGCCTTGCAACTGTTAAGTATTCTTTATTTGAGTCCCATGAATGTTTCAATTCTATTCTTAATTTTACTTTATGATCTAAGGTCATCCCATGATGCACCAAAGAAATGCAAGTCACCTGGAGAAAATGTGGTTTTTAAAAGAATATATGGAAAATTTAATTTGGTCAGTTCAGCTTTTTAAAAGTATAGGATACTCAAAATCCTAGCTTTTAATTTGATAGAACCTCAATAAATTGTGACAAATATGTTATCAGTAATCTCAATTGTTTATCCTCTTTGGATTAAAGTTTTCTTGAGTATAACATCAA
This sequence comes from Dinomys branickii, assembly GCA_004027595.1. Classification (NCBI taxonomy): domain Eukaryota; kingdom Metazoa; phylum Chordata; class Mammalia; order Rodentia; family Dinomyidae; genus Dinomys; species Dinomys branickii. Next base: position 77,680 of record PVLD010002095.1, read on the forward strand.
GTTCATAATAGTTTTTATGTCAGAAGTAGAGCATATGGAAACTAAGTAAGTACAAATATATAAAGATCTTATTAATGTGCTTTCCACTTCTCATAAGTAATTAAATGTTATTAATGTGTGTTACAAAGAGTAGTTATTAACTGATGCTTTGGTAAGTGCAACAATTTTCAAAATTATAAACACTTAAGTAAATTTCTACCTTTTTCTTTCAATGGTATTCAAAATATCATTTTAAAGGCTAAGATTCTCAAACAGGACAGATATGACTTATTAAGATTAAATAACCTCCAGGGTTGGAGTTCAGAAAGCATAGTCAGTTTACCAACCCTGAGTGTTTTGTACTGAGGGATTTTTAGGCATTTTGACCCCTCCTGGAAGTTTCAGATTAAGCATAGAATGCCCTTTTCCTTCAGTAATTGCACTTACAGTAGTAATTACATCAAATACACTGTCAAGAAATATAGTATTTAGACCTGATGGGGATAAAATAACTTATTAGGAAAAAAAATCTTAATAATACCAGTTTTCTCCATTAAGACCCCATGACTATATCAACAGAAAATATAATCATATTTGAAAGAATAAACTTTCTCCATTCATGGTTCTCTTCATTGTATTCCTTTAATAGTGAGATTCATTTCTTGGGAACTGACATTCCCTTACTTTTCATTTTAAAACAAAATTTCTCTCTTAAATAGATATGCAATTTAAATAGAAGATGGAGGAGCTAATGGATAATTTCACAAGTTAAAAGGTAGAGAAGAGTGAAAAAAAGAAAAAGAAAAAAATGCACTGATTAATCTTCGTTGTGAGTTTGATGGATTGAGAAACACCTAAGTCATTATTAAAACACACTTCTGGATGTGTCTTTGATGATATTTTCAGAGGTGATTGGATGGGACAAAAAATGAAGACAGAAAACTGCTCCAAATGGGGGTGGCATCATTCAACAAGCTGGGACCCACATGGAATAAGATCAGGAGGCGGAAACACCCTCACAGGCTCCCTACTTCCCTCTACTTCCTAATGGATATGAGGTAAGCAGCTCTTCCCCTGCCCTGCCTTCCACGCTGTTGGTTCTGTCTCACCACAGACCCGAAAGCAATGGAATCAACTTACCATGTACTGGGAAACCTCAGGAACCAAGAGTGAGAAAAATAAAACTTTCTTACTTTGCTAATTAGATATCTGGTCACAGTGATGAAAGGCAACAGAAAGAGGGAGGGAAAGCTTAGAATTCTCATAGTTACAATGCATCAAGCATGAGAAATTTTGAGCTAGTTTAAGAATATCAGAAAATTCATCTAGTGGATGCTCAAATGTCTACTATGACTAAGATCATAAATGCATTTGGGTTTTCAGGCCAGTTAGGGTGAGGGTAAACACAACATCAAAAATCTTTGTTCTTTTCTTTTTGCTGTGTGAAGACGGACTAGTTGCTGCATTTCACATCTCTGAAACAAGCATCACAAGAAGATTTTTTTTCACCAAAGCCATAATTCCTAATAAAGATAGTCCAAGTTTACGTCAGTTGACATCCCAGTGACAGAATGGGAGAAGTGGGCGTGATGCCCAACCCAGTTTAGGTGAGCTGTCCTTGAACCAACTGGATGTAGTCAAGGGTCAGGGCCCCTGATAAATAATTTGTCTTATTTCCACCAGGGACAGTAAAGAATATTTTCTTAACAAGATGCTATTAGACAGGCCTGTAGAAGTTCATTGAAATTCACCAGTTTGTTACAAATTTGCATAACTAATATTTACTGCGCAATATCTGTGTGCCAGGGAATGTTCAAGGTGGTGGGATGCAGAAAGAAAATGAGTTAACTGTATTGAACCTACAGAGAGCTTACCTTATCTTTACTATAACATGATTTGAACTCATTATGGTAACTACTCCCAATACTTTATGCCAATATCCAGAAAAATTAAATCTTCAAATATTCCTTAAAAACAACCATGGAGTTAACAGTACTTTTTATGCCATTTAATCTGCACACAAGGTTTTACCATTCTTTGCGGCTGGTCAAAGGCTGACGTGTCTGGGAGGACACCATAGCACAGTTTGTATTTCATGTGCTAAGCAGTAGCATCCTCAGTAGCAGCAGCAGCCTGTCTTGGTCAGACTCTGAGACCCTGTGGACCCTGTACTTGCATCATGGAAGGTTGTGCATGACAAGGCCTCTGGGAAGTTTACATTCTTGCACTGAGGATTTTGGCCAAGCTTCCTTTGGGAAGTGAAGAGGAGAACAGGGAACATTCAGCTGGCCGGGGGAGTGGAATGTCAGCTATGAGATCAGATGTTAAGTCAGATGTCAATTTAATTCCTGAGAAAGGAAGCCACAGCCGCTGGGTCTGCTACAGAGACAGCTGTGACTTGCCAGTCCTTGACAATGAGATGAAATGCCAGGCACAGTGCAGGGTACTGTGACAAAACAGGCATTAATAGAAGAGTGGGAATACTTTGTAAATAGCACTTAGCCAGTAGAAAGAAGTGAGGCGAGGCCCAAATTTGGTTAGAACAAAGCAGTAAACAGTATAATCACCTGTAAGAGGATTTTATTCATTTTCTCTCTCAGCACAATATGCATCCAATATTCAATTGACATGTACAAAAAAATTAGTCCTCGCAAAAGAATAAAGTGTTCAAAAGAATAGTTATTTGCTAATTTCACGTCATACATAGTTTATTAGCATTAAGTTATTTGTGATTATGAGCAAAATTTTCTTTAGAGAAATTTTTAAGAATGCACTCAACAAGCCACTGAGAGTTTGGCTACATGAGTGGTTTACAAAATGCCTGAAGGTCATATAAGCTTAGAAGTCATTTGTAGATCAAAAAACATGAAAAGGGAAGCTGTAAAAAATCCTGGAGATATAAACATTGCCATTTGCCAGTTTGAGATAGTCACTAGTTCAAAGCACATACCAAGGAATATGTTTAAATGGGTTTTGTCTTATATTTTGTTCAATTATCATTGTTGGTGGTTTAAAATGAAACTTGTAGTGCTCATAGGACACACATAGGCTCTTAAAAAGAAAAGTAAAACTTATCCCAGATTTTGATGACAGCTTCCATCTGTGAATTTAATGTACTGTATTGTATACTTCAATAGTACATACCATTATGCTTAATGAGAAAGAAAGACATGTTTAGGTTGACTGGTATTTTGTATATGTAATTTACTTCATACATTTATTTAAATGAATTGCATTCAATTGCATAACAAGAATTAAACCTGTTGGGTTCTTTTTGACCTAAATATCTCTGAGAGTGAAAGCATTTTGCATGTAGAAACAAATTTCTGCATTCAACATGCAGCTAGAAGACGGATTGTCTACTCAAAATAATCAGCAACAAACCCATGAAGTATGTGTTCCTCTCTGTGGTATTTCTGAGTTTTGCTGTAAGCAAAACTCTGTAAAATAAACACAACTCTCATTGCATTAGAGATGAGGTTGTCACCGTCTACTTCATATACAGTTGATATTAAAAATGGGGTTTTTCACAAGGTAAGCAACAGGGAAATTACATTTCCTACATTTAGGTCCCCTGCACAATTTCCAAGTGATGTAGCATCAAGAAGTCTGATTTTATGACAATATGTTTACAAATATATTACGGGTGGAATTTTCAGTACCCTGAACGGGAATTGAGATTCAGTTCTTGCTCATCATAACAGCGGATGTTCGTCGACAATTGTGTCTCTTGGTAATATGATAAAAATGAGTCCAGTGTTTATTTTTGATCCTCTTTGGTTTAAACTACCCACCTACCCCCAACAAAAACCTATTTAGATGATATTTTAAGTGCCAAAAGGGCACATTAATTAAATTTTAGAGGAAAAAAAATGTTCCAAAAAGGATGTCATTCAAACAAAAGGCTTCAAAAACAAGTCACTTTTGAATACTGGGAATCCCCAAATGAAATGCAATATAAATTACAGCAGCCCAACAAAACCACCATATACCCTACAAACCATTCAGCAGCTATCCCTCTCACAGTCTGAAATGAAAATCCATGTTTTTCTCTAAGGTCTAGCCCTAGTTGTCTTATATTTCTGATGTATAAACATTACAGAGATATTACTTTATGGTACTTTGTCTTGCTATATGTTACACAATTCTATTGTACTGCGAACTGTTTTGCACTTGGCAATGTGTTCTATACGAGGATTAGTTCAAAGGCTATCGTTTTCAAGAAAGATAAATTAAGATCGAGTACATGGGAATATTGTTGGGAAATTTTCTCAAATTTGAGTCAAAAAATATAGACGGAGGCTGAAGAACATTTGATGAAGGTTATGATACTTTGGGGGTCAGCTGATCACTTAGGTATAATTATTCTAAATGAATGCAGATTTTCTAGAAACTAAAAACTTCTCCTGTTTTAACTGAGTTAAAGTGATCTATTTTCATGTAGTCTACTTCCTAATTCACACTATGTTGAGTCCACATTAATAACCAGAAAAAATAAGAATCAAAGTAAAATGTGTTTCCTGTGTCTTACAATTGCAAATACTTTTTTTTGCCTTTGACCTCAGTTAACTTTACTGCTGTTGCTGAAAACAAAAAATTAAAACTACCAGGAAAATGTGTCATCAAAGAGCAGAACCTACACAATTTAGCCGTGGAGCTTTGATTTGAAGTCCTGGCAGTTTACTTTGAGAAACTGTTGTGTGTTCTGGACCTACGTGTGGTGTTTAGTAGGAGAGAGAAAAGAGCTAAAGAATTTTGAAAGCGCTGCAACATTATGAAATGCATGGAGGTAAGGGATTAATCCATAAGCACAAAGGAAGAAAACACAGATCAATAGCTAAGAAGGAAAAAAGTGGGTAAGAAATGGGTTTTGTGTCTTAAGGAACAGTGATTTTGGATAGTCTTTATTCTACATATGATTCAAAGCTCTGTGTTATGGTTTTCTTTATAGCTAGAAGCAAAATAATTAACATCACCTAGTGTTATTTTTCCCTTGAACTACAGAGACTTGGGTTAATATATTTGTACTTTGTAACCATGGTATAACTTTGGGCAAGTGAGCAAATCTTCTTAATGTTCACATTTCTCTTTGGAAAAGGGAAGTTAAGAATATTTACCTTGCAGGGATATTGGAGGAAGAGAAGTAAAATCTATTAAGTCTAAGCACAACTAAAAAGTCTAGTAAAAAGCAACTATACAGCTGGTATAACCGGGGAGGACAATGGAAACAGCAGTATGGGCTGAGGCTAGCCTGAGGGTGGAATCTTCATTGCATAGGCTAAGCTAAGTCAAACTGGAAATCACTGTCAACAAGAGTTTGCTTTTAGGTGAAACAGTAGTTGACCAAAGTTGCTAACCCAGGGTCAAGGGTTATATCCAATGATGTCACTTACCTCTGCCTATAGGGCCAATAATGAGAAATCTTAGTGGCCTATGAAAGCTGAATTATAGCTAAGGGCACAGGCAGCCAAGGAGAAAGTCCAGCCTTTAAGGCAGATTGAGTGTGTATCAGCAGAGAGTTCAAAGGCTAATGGCGTACAAAGATTGACCAGGGTCAGCTAAGGCAGTGCACTGCAGCGCTAGCAGTAAAACTTTCTTGACTAGGAAAAACTAACTTATAAAGATCATCTAATAAGCAGTCACATCATCTAGCACCAACCTACCTTGGATATCTCATCAGAAACCATTTTTCTTTCTCTCTGAGTTCCAGAGCATAGGAAAGAACTTGAAGGGTCTTTTATTTTATGTTTAAGATTTTTGTGCATGCAGCCCTGGCAAATGCTTACTTACCTTTACATCTCAGCTTGATATTGCTGTTAGAAGGAATTCTCTCCTCAAACCACAGTTCTCCTCAATACAATGTTTTATAGTCCTGTGCTTCTCCATATTGCCAATAATAGCAACTTAAATGACTGCCTAATTGGTCACTTAATGTTTCTTAAATTGCTTTTTTTTAAGAAAAGAGGGATTTTGTCTCTCTTATTCAACAAATGCTAATATTATCAGGGCCCAGCATGGCATCTTATACAACATGAGAAATTAATCAGTAATTGTCAAGTGATTGAATGAATAACAATCAGATAGAACTTAAATGCCTTCAGCACAAGACTAGGAGGCTTGGGAGCAAAAATAAATAAGGATCAGAGAAATCTCTAACAAGGAACAAGAGAAGGAAAACAGAACATAAATGTGACGTGGTGTAGAATGTGTCTTCTCAAAGCTACAAGGTTATCTCTCCGTGGGTGGAAAACTTTGAGGCTTAAAAATTGTGTGCTACAGTTAGGTTTATAATAAATTCAATGAAGACAATTTGTGTTTTGTTTGTTTTGTGTGGTTTGTTTCTTTTCAATGAATACATCTTCATGACTGCTAAGCTCTGATTCAAGTAAACTTTACTTTTAGTAAATAAATATAGACTCAAATAAACATTAGTTTCAATCAATAAAAACAGAGCCCTTGTTAGTCATATATTTGATAACCAATGCGTAAGATTAATGCAGGTATTGAGAAATTTCATACGCTTTTTCATTTAAACGTTTTATCCATCTGAAGTAGGCATTATCTGAATATTATAGGTGAGGGTACTGAAGCTGAAAGATGTTAAGTTATTTGTCTGCTGCTACACAGCTGTTAAGGAACAGCGCTCCAGTCTGGATCCAATCCCAGGTTTTGCCAGGATCATGTTTTTAATCCTTTTGCTGCACTTGACATAGGAAAGCTAATGCAGGAGTGGTTGCATTACTTTACAAATTAAACCCAGAATTTATAAAATGGCATGAAGGATGAAATTTTCCTTTGTGTCAAAAACCTCGAGTCTTACTGCCAGAATCTGCTCAGCAAGTCAGGCTATTATTTATGCACCCTTCCTTTATTTCTATTATAGTTAAAGTAGATAAAATGGGAGTATATAACCAGTGTAAACTAGCCACTGCGCTGTGACAGGAAGGAGTCCTAGCGTTAGTTGATTTAGAATTACGTGTAAGACTTCCCACTGATGTTGAAGAATTACAGTAAAACGTGGTACGAAGGACTAACTTTGGAAGAAAGCAAAAAGAAGAGAAAGTAGCAGAAGGAGAAGAAGAAACAGAGGAGGAGGAGAACTGTATGGCATATTAATTATGTTCCATTTTACCTCTTTTCCCTGTTTGCCTTTTATGTTAATTACATTTTATTGGTTTCTATTCTTTAATTTAATCCAAATATTTTTAGGTTTCTTCTTGCTGCTCTCTCTGGGATATGTTTTCCAGTCAAGCTCCATAGGTGTACACTTAGACCCTCTCCAAGATCCTGCCTACACTTTGCTAAGAATGTACATAGTCTTTCCCTTTTTACCAAAGACTGAAACTGCTTATGCTAATGCTATGGCTTGGCTGTGGTATTTCCTGCCAAAATTCATGTTGAAATTTAATTGCCAGTGTTATGGTATTCAGAGGTCTTGGGGACCTTTAAGAGTTGTGCTGTGACAGTTAAACCCTCACAAATGGACCATTGTCTTTTTCTTTTTGAAATAGAAATGAAGCAAAACGTAGTCTCCTTTAAAACCTTGTATTTTGGGCTGGGGATATAGCTCAGTGGAATAAGCGTTTGCCTAGCAAGCGCAGGGTCCTGAGTTTGATCCCCAGTACCGCAAAAAAAAAAAAACCTTGTATTCTAAGAAAACAAATTTTTTTCAAGGGAACGAGTTACCTATTGTGGGAGTTTACTTCCCTTTCCTCTCCCTATACAATAATTTGCTCTTCTTTTTGCCACAAATTGAAATCGTGTGAGGCCCACACCAGGAATGCAGCACATGACAGTGACATGATACTGAACTTCCAGACTTGTGAGACAGATAAATCTCTTATCATCGCAAATTACCCAGGCTCAAGTGCTCTGTTGTAGCAACAGAAAATGGGCTAAGACTGCTAAAATTGTTTTTCTTAATTTACAACACTTTAAAGGACACTACATTTTCCTTCATTTCTACTTCATGACTAATTGTAAAACAAACTATCTACATTAACTGTGTAATAAATAAAGCTAAGGAAAGTGTGACTAGAATTTGTAGTCTTTTTTTTTTGTAATATGTAGTTCTTTTATATTCATTAAATAAAAATTCTTTCACTGGGAAAGTTTGCATAAAGTTATATGTATGAAACCTAACTGAATATTACAATTTTGGAAAAATGTGTACTCATATGTACACTCATCCCCACGAAGATAAATCTCTCACCCATAAGTTCCATGACCCATACTGCTTTTCATAGATCTTTACCAAAATCCAAAGGCAAACACTTTGCAGATGTTTTATCTATAGTTTACTTATTCTAGAAATCAATAAATGTGGCCACTCAGTAAGTGGTCTTCGGTATCTGCTTTCCTGCATGCGATGAAATTTCTGTAAAATAAGTTCATAGCCAGTCATACCAATACTTTATTCATTTTTATTGCCTAGAAATATACTTTGTATTTTTTTCATGATTTGTATTTTATTGCCTAGTGTTTAGATAAAGATTGTTTCTAATTTGGTGTTATTACAAAGAATATGTGTTATAAGAATGTTCTTTTATGAGACTTTTAAAGAATTTTTTTTTGGTAAACAGCACAAATCCTTTGGGTTGTAGGATAAATAACTATGTAACTTTACAAGACATTACAAAACCACTTTCGATTTGGACAAGTACTATGTGATTATTCTGGCTGACACATCCTTGTCAACATTTGGTGTTCTCAGTCCTTTAATTTTAATCATTCCAGTACATTTGGTGGTATTTTGTGACTTCATGCACATTTCTCTGGTGATTAAGGCTTTTGATAAACTTCCCAAGTGCTCACTTTCCAGGGAGGTAGCTTCTTTTTAAAGTGTCTTTTTTGTTCCTCTCCACTTCTTTAAAAATTATATTGCCTTTATTTATATTCTGAAGTTTCAAGAGTTACTCGAATATCCAAGGATAAAATACTTCATTAAATATGTATATCTTACAAATATTCCCTGCTAGATTATGTTTTATTTATTCATTTTAATGTGTTTTGAAAAGTATAATTTTTATCTGTTGACAAAGCACAATTTTTTAATGATTCTTTCCATGTACTTTCTATAACATTTTTGACTAGACAGATTGAAAAATGTTTTTCTCTAAACACTTTATAAGTTTAGCTTTTCCTCAATATTTTTAGTCCAAATAAAACTGTGCATGTAGTAATGAGCTGCACGGACAACTGGTGGACACTTTTCATGCCAGCTTTTATCACTGAGGCATTGCACCCCTGACTATTATATTTTTTCCTTCCACCTTTTCCATTTAGAAGGATGGGTTTAGACACATACTATAAAGGAAAAAACACTCAATATTTTATAGAGAGAAAAATTAATTCACAATTTCTTTTGAAGATGTTGGAAGACATGGAGGAATAAGAAGTTTAATAACTGCAGGCAGCACTCAGAAGGACAAAAATGAAGTAGGGCTGTTCTATATCTCAGGATCTGTTAGAAGGTTCTGCCATGACAGCTAGTGAACTGGGATCTTCCACCCTGGGCCCATGGTCCTATACCTAACATTACTAGTGTTAATTTGGCTCCACTGCAGCAGAAGATCCACTGGAAAGTTGAAAGATAAAAGAAGGCCATTTTCATCTTTTCTTTCAGTTTCTCACCTGTGCCTCTCATTGGCAGAACTCAGAGAAAATGATTTTGTAAAGAAATGTAACATGCATGCTTCCAGGCATTGAAGTGTGTGTGTGTGTGTGCGCGCGTGTGCGTGTGTATGTGTGTGTGTGTGTGTATGAGAGAGAGAGAGAGAGAGAGAGAGAGAGAGAGAGAGAGACTGAGATTAAGTATTAAGGCAAGGAAACAATTGGCCAATACATTGGGTCCTATCACATTAAATGGTTTTTTTATATGAAAGACTTTGGGGTTGATATAAATGTCTGAAAGGTAACACATATATTCATGGTCTTTTTGTACCTGTCTAAGATTCTATGTAGCCTGTTTAAATCATGAAGCACACTAAACCTTTAGTAAAATACTATTCATCCCCTTGCTCCTCCTACAAAACATAAATTAGGACATAAAGTAGGAGCCATCCTGAGTCAGCAGGTTCACAAGGTCCACCCTCATATATTTACAACTCCAGGGCTTCTCTGGGTTTGAGGTCATTGAGCTGCTGATTGGAGCAATTCCCTCTGGCTGATGTGGTCAGAAAATGTTTGTTGAGAAAAAAATTATACTATGAAGAGCCCTAACCATAAAATTATACCAAGCAAGAGTTGAGAGCAACCACAAGAAGGAACTGATTAAAAACATCCTGGAGAGAAGGACTTCAGAACAGTGCATAAAGAGCTGTGATAACTTTTCCCAGGAAAAAAAAATCAAAACAGGTAAACATTAAAAATAAAAACAAAATCAGTTGTCAGGAAATTGCCTTAAGCAAATGAACAAATATTTATTTAATAATGTTGTTGGAACTTTGGGGAGAACAGGGAGAGTCTGTAGCATTTTAGCCGTGATTACCTTCCATCTTTATGTGAAGGATTGAAGTCCTACTCAGGGCAAGAGCAGCCAATAACATGGAACATTCTAGGGGGTCTGGATGCAGCAACATGGATGGGAGTCTGAGCCTAAAAACACCACCAAAAAAATGTAGACAGCTAAGTAGAACCATCCTCTGACATAAATAAACCTCAAAGATTGGCCTCAAAAACTATTCTTTCAAAGTAACGTCAATTGCATTACTTTGGCCAGATTTGAACAGAAAAATTTATGCTTCAGAGCATTGTTATAGAGAAGAGTACGCAGTGATTACTAAAATCTGGGTGTGATGTCAACATAGAAAGACCAACCAGAAACTGATGAGAATCACCAGGGAAAGTCAGTCAGAGTTGAGAAAAAAAAATACAACAGTCCTCTCTGGTATCATAGGAGGTGATCAAGGTGAAATATATGCTCAAGAGGAACCTCATTAGGAGCAATATTGTAATCAATACAGTGTGAGAGAAATAGATTCAAATGAGCAAAGCCTTAAAATATATGAAGGAATGACTCATGCAATTAAAGGGAGAGATGAATACAACTCAAATATAATAGTTGCAGACCTCAATATCCCCCTTGCAATAAAAGATTGCACAAGTAAGCAAGAGATTACATAAGACTTGAGCAGAATCATGAACTAAGCATGACACCCATCTCTAGACCACTCCACTCAGTGACACCAGAATATACTTAGTTGTAAATATCCATGAAACAGTTTTTATGATTGCCTCTCAGGCCATAAAATAAGCTTCATTAAATATAAAAGGACCGAATTTCTACAAAGTGTGTCTTTGCCAAAGAGCAAATAAAAGCGGAGAAAATCAGAAACTTGGGAAATTCCCATATGTGAAATCTTAAAGTACACTTCTTGATAACCAGCAGGACAGGTAAGATGTTAAAATCACTGGAAAATGGTTTACAATGAATGGAAATAAAAGGAACACCATACTAAATCAAATGGGATGCAAGTAACCATACTAAATCAATGATGCAATTTTATAACTACAAACAGCTTTATTTTTTAAAAAGCTCAAATAAAAATAAAACATCCTAAGTGAAGAAACTGAAAGAAGAACTAAACAAACTCAAAGGCAAGGAAAATGAAGGAACTGACAACGGTCAAGTTATGAATTAATGACACATAGAAAAGAAATACACAGAAAAAAAATCAATGGAATAAAAATTTGGTGTTTTAATTTTTTTCCTTTTTATTATTTTAAAGAGAAAAGAGCAAAAACAAAATAGCAAAAACAAAGATAAAAACAAAACAACACAAAAGCTATAAAAGCGTTGCAGCATTTCAAAACAAGATGATAGGAAATCAACAATGGTTTTTATATTACTTATTGTTATCTTTAAAGCACGTGCTCAGATCAGAAGATATAGTTATGCAAGATTGCTCAAACAATTAAACATTAACTGTTTTAATAAACCAATGGAAATTTTGGAACGACCCCAGATGCCCTTCAACTGAGGAGTGGATAAGAAAGAAAACTATAGTACTTTTATACAATGGAGTATTAGCTATAAAGAAAGATAACCTCTAGCTTTTATTGATAAATGGACGCAAGTAGAAATCATACTCATAAGTGAAATAAATCAAACCTGCATATGTAAACACTGTATTGTCTTCCTAGTTTAAGGACCTGAAAGAATAAATAAAAACTAAAAGATACAATAGATATTGTGAAAGGGAAAGAAATTGCTGAATAGGAAAGAACAACTGGGATGAGGGAAAGGGGAAAAGAAAACAAGAAAGGAAGGAAGGAAGAAAGGAAAGAAGGAAGGAAGGGAGGAAGAAAGAGAAAGAAAGAAAGAAAGAAAGAGAAAGAAACAAAGAAAGAAAGAAACAAAGAAACAAAGAAAAAGTTGTGACCTTATCAATGTATGGAAAAGGGTTACAAAGAATGTTATCAAACTTATATTTCAAATCCAACTTACTTACAGCGAAATTCTTACAAAGGGATAATATCAAAATTGGTTCAAGAAGAAAGAGAAAATCTAAATAAACATGTAATTCTCTGAAGAGATTGAATAGATATTTTAACATGTCCCATTAAGAAGAAAATGTCTGTAGACTCACTAGTGAATTCTAACAAACTTTCAACATTAGTATTAGTTCTTCACAACTTTTTAAAATGAACAGCAATACTCATGACAACTATAAAACTTTACTAAAAGGAACAGGAAAATATCCAAAAATAGAGAAACATAATCCATCTTCATGAGTCAGAAAATAATTTTTAAAGATGGAAAGTTTCCCCAAATTGATTCCATATAAAAATCCCAAGTGACTTATTCACAAATTGATAAGCTTGTCTAACAATTTATATGAAAATTCAAAGTATCCTGAAGAATAAAATATTCTTGTAAAAGAAAAGGGTCATCCTTTTCACATTAAAAACTTATTTCAAAGCTACAGTTTTCAAAGTGCTGTGGTGCTAGCAGGAGAGAAGACATATAGATTATGGACAAGAATTGAGAACCTAGTCATAAACACTTACTTTTATGGTCAACTGACATTTAGCAATGCTGCCAAGAACTTAATGGTGAAGGAAAAATCTTTTGAAACAATCTTGGGGAACTGGATTTCTACATGCCAAAAATGAAAATTGATTTCTTGCTCAGATTCTAAGTAACTCAAAATGAATTATAGATCTTCATGTAACAATTAAAAGTACATATTCCTAAAGAGTAAGTTTTTCTAACATGCATAGCAGTTTTTAGATCTAATAACAAACACAAGCAGTTAAAAAAATATATATATATATGTATATATACATATATATATAATTTTGACTGCTTACATTAAATTATTTGTGCCTCAAAGGACACAACAAAATTGTACCAAAATAACTTATAGAATGGGAGAAAATTTTTAAATCATGTATCTAAGAAGAAATTGACACCCAGAGTATAAGAAATTCTTCAAACTCAACAATAAATAAATTAGTTAAAAACATGGGGAAAATTTGAATAGACTTATACCCAAGGATATAGAAATGGCCAAAGTGTACGTGAAAAAATGCTGAATCATTAGTCATTAAGGAAATATAAATCAAGATCCTGATGTGATACAATTTCCCACACAGCAGGATGTCTAAAATTGATGGGAAATGTGTTGGTTAAGAAGTAGAGAAATGAAAACCTTCATATATTGCTTGTGGGATTATAAAACTGCACAGGCTTTTTGGAAAGCATTCCAGAAGTTCCTGAGAATATTAAACATCGACTTGTCATATGGTTCTAGAAATCCTACTCTTTCATACATGCCAAAGAAAAATGAAAATATATGTCCACACAAAATCGTGTACCTGAATGTTCTTAGCAGCACTATATGATTGCCAGAGCCAAAACAACAAAATGCCATCAACTGATAAATGACACAGAAACTGTGATAAATCCATCCCCTGGAATATTAAGCAATAAAAAGTACTGATGGATGCTACAGTGTGGATGAAACTTCCAGAATATGATGCTAAGAAATGCCAGCCACAGAATACAACACACTATGTGATTCCTTCTATATGAAATGGACACAAAAGAGTCATCCATATGAATAGAAATTAAATGGAGATACGGGGTTGGGATTGGTAATGAACATGTTTTAAAATTGTATAGTGCAAAACCTTGTGGTTTTATGAAAACACTTGGCTTGTACACATACAAATTGGATTATATCTCAATGAAGTTTTAACAGACGAGATCCAGCATATTCAGGGTGGTGTGGCTGTAGACGACAAAGTGTTAATAGTAAACAAAGAAACATGGAAAAACTCCATTTCATTTTCAAACACTTCAATACTTTTCATGGCTGCACTGATTTATATAATAACTTGTAATAGCCGCCATAATAGTAAACACTGTAGCAACTCCAGGAAGCAACTATATTATTATTTCTACTTTGCTGGTCATATAACTGAGACTAATAAAAATTAAAGTCATTGATCAATTTTATGTTATTACTAAGTTTCAAATCCAAGTTCTTGTTTTTAACCATAGTATTATACTGTGCATTTCATCTTGCCACCTAAGAATAGAACATTTGAAAGCTTTTATTGTAAAGGTGCATGGGCATTGTTGAATACAAATTCTACACACCTTGGGGAAATTTTAAAATCCTCATCTTACAATACAACAAAAGAGATTAACTGTTTTGGGAAATAGCAAGCTTGTACTACTAAATAATTTATAGGCTCCTTGTGAGGTCTAACTTTTTGGACATGTGATAAACACATAGTTCAAATAATTTACAGAGATATATGCTAGCTTTTTTCAAATATGATAACTTACAAAATGAACTGGTTTCTCAGATGTCTTTTGAGCATCTGCTTTCATATCTGCTCACTTTATAGGTTGTGAACACACAGATCGTAATGCTGACCTCAAATGTAAAGGAGAAATTATCAACACTAGCTAAGGACAATCAATGAGACAAAGTCTGATGAAATGTGAATCAATATTTTCTATTATTCACTGTTCCAAGTTGGTAAACTGTTGGGTTCACCTTCAGCTGTAAGTAAATTATTTCACTTAGAACCCCACAAAGGAATCATGTACATGCATTCAACCTAATGTTCAAGAGGATGTTAAAATTATACAGATCAAATAAGTCTTCGTACATGACAGAAATGATGGCTCAAGAATTGTGATTTATCCAGTCACAGAAGTAAGCAGAAAAAGAAGGAAGGCACAGATAGGTAGATAGATAGATAGATAGGATAACTGTACTATTGAGGTCTAATGGTTTATTGAAAGGAATAATTAATGTTTATTTTTTGACCCACTTTGCACGCTTATAACTGATAATCTGAACAACAAATTTGAAGACAACAATATGCAATATAGCAACCATGGTTGAATTCCTACCATCTGTATCATTTCTAATTTTTAAAATTATTTTTATCCTCTATAATCTTCAACTTCAACTTTGTTGAAGATCTCAATATGTAATTTAACAACCACTCTTAATTTCCTATCATTTGGTTTTGAAACCTGTATAATTTTTATTGTTTTGCTTTGTTTTATTTTTGTCTGTGTTGCTTTTTTTGTTATTGTTTTTTATTCTCTTTAAAATAAAAACAGAACTACGCAGAGATATAACCAGAGCTAGAATGCACGTTTTCCAGCCCAGATTTAGTTTCATGCTTCCCTACTTAAAACCCTGTACTCACAACCTTTACTGAATGTGGCCACACACAACCCTTATGTATACTGCACAAAGTAAGAAAAACATTGTTATCTAATTTTGAAGTGAAATGAATGTTGGTTAGTCACAAATTTATGAAGATTTATTAATTTTGTTGCAGTTAAATTTCTATTTATTTAACCATTACTTATGTCCTTTCTCCTGAAAATCTTTCTCTATGTCTCTGTGTGCAGTCCCCAGCGATGCAAGTTTAATTTAGTGATAATATAGAAATAACAAAGACAGTGAAACATTAGGGAAAAGATGCTTTAAGAGATTACTAGTTCAGTAATGAAAACAAGATGATAGAAATGTAAAAGTTAATATTTGCAACATAAGGAGAAAAAGATCACTTATAATTCACCTTTGAAATATATAATGTCTCCCCTTTTTAGCAATAACATAGAAATTTTATAAATCCTATTATTACAGTAGCAATCCTGTAATATTACATTAGTCTTTAAAATTTGGAACAGAGCTAAACTGATCACGTCTGACCACTTACATTATATGACAAACTGGGTATTAATTAAACTATGACATTGTGAACTCCACTTTCTCAAATGTATGATTTTGAAAGAACTGTACAACATTCTTTTGTTTCTACTGTTTTTTGATATAAATTTTAATATTTGGAATGCTTTGTCTCCCTAATTAGGTTGTTCCTGTCTTTCTTATACTAAATATGACCAATAATCTCAAATTAGTGGAATGTGCCTCTGATATAGCCTGTAATTCCTTATTTATTCAACTAGGTGAGACTCACTCATCTTAGAATCTAATAGCATCTTTATTTTCTTGAATCCAATCCAGTGAGAACAGTTAAATAGAGAAGCAAATTTGTTAAAGACCAGTGCCGTTTTGTCAGCCATCTTCACTCTGTATTTGAAGTCTCCAGCTATTTTCCCAGGAGCAAGAATCATAAAATATCATTTATTCATGTGTACACGCATCATTCACATTGTCCCCTATCAGGACACTTAAGGCTCGTATTATTTCAATTTGTTTAGTCTGCTTGTCACGATCACAAATGTGGAAATCAAGTAGAATATAACTGCAAAATATGACGATGAATTTTTCCTTGGTCTTTGAACAAAAGTTATTCATGTTCATTATAGAAAGTTCTTAAAATGCAGAAAAATATTTTAATCATCTGTATTTTCACCAGTAAGAAAATCAATCTTGGTACTTTTTTATTTCTCTCTAGCATAAATAAATATGTGAAATAAGGGTTATGTGTTTACTCTTCATGCTCATAACCAACTACAATTGCAATACCTGCCACAGGGGGAGAATAATACACAGATCATTTCCTAACACAGCAGCCAATTAACATGATGACAAGTCTAAGGGTAGCACAAGGCTTGATCTTTATGAATTCAAAGTGGCATGTTCAGTTCAGACAGATTAATTAAAACAACCAGGTACATGTTGTTATCATATTTCATCCACATCTTCCAGCATTAAGGTTGTATTAGGTTTATAAAGTTAGGAATTAATCCAGAGAGGTGCTAATTAAATGTAAATAAAGGCCATTATGAACTTCTTAATGGAACTCAATTGGTATTATTATCTTAAATAAAAGTGGTGTCAATCAGATGCCCAGGTGCATGGCTTCTCTTAATTTTCAGCTTTAGATTTTTTTTAAAAGACATTATTGACACGATAAACTTAATAAATTTAATTGCATATTCATAAAGAGATTTGTTCTTCCTTCCAAACAAAGGTTTGTGTCATCAGCCAAACAACTGTAGACTATCATTCATATCAAGCTAGTCACTTCACCCAGAAAATTCCTGGACTATTACTTCAATTGTGGATCTTTTCCAGGAAAGTAATTGAAGCACGTTTCACAGTTTGCAAATGCATATTATGAAATATTCTCATACTCTCCTTTCTCATTCAATTTGGTTTAAATATATCCAAGTATTAAAAAAATTTCCATATCAATTCAATATATGAATGATGTAAAAATTATTTATTTCCATGAAAATGAAAAAAACATTTAAATCTTTTGAAAGTATTTTTGAAAAATATTCTTGAAATATTAGGATGAATAATTAATTATTAGGCTAGGCTGAGCAGTATTTTTTTAAATTTTTTTTTAAAATAAAAGCACAAAAACATATTAACAAACAGACACAAATTAGCATAAAAAATAGTACAATCACAACTGATCTACAGAAAAGGTGACATGATCTCAACAGTGGTTATTGCTTTATATATTGATATCTTCGAAGTGTATATATATGAACCTATATACAGACATGCAAATTGGTCAGACAATTAATCCTCTCAACAACAGAAAAACACAGAAGACAAAAAAACCAAAGACAAGAAACAAAACAAACAAACAAAAAAATAGCCACCAATAGTTGCTGCTTTGCATATTGATATCTTCGAAGTGTGTGTTCAGGATAACACATACAGACATACAAGATTGATCAAATAACCCGTCATCAATTATTCGTTAGCATTAAGTGATATAATACAATAATAGAACCATGTTAGCCCTCCTGCATATATGTATATTCATATATACATACATACATTTTTGTCTCTTTCTTTTCTCCTTTCCCTCGTCCCATCTGTTCTTTGTTTTTGAACAGATTTCCTTCATGTCTCTTAGTTTATATTCCCATGCTCGGATTCTTACACCAGTGATACAATACATTGCCTGCACATGTACCACTGATTTATTTCACTTATGAGTATGGACTCCAGTTTTGACCACTTGCCTACAAAGTCCCCAAAACTGTCTTTCTTTATAGCTGAATAATATTCCATTATATAAAAATGCTACAATTTTTTAATCCAGTCTTCTGTGGATGGACACTTGGCTTGCTTCCACATTTAAGCTCTTACAAATTGTGCTGCTATAAACATGGGTGCACATATATCAGAGTGA